>WSXT02000030.1:2736446-2757888 GCA_011762715.2 Neuroterus valhalla
TAAAAAATTATTAATGATAAATAATACAAGCCTTATAAATATTAATCAAAATGATCAAATTTTATAGAAACAGCTGTTTACTTACATAATTAAGCATTCGATTCCGTTTATTACATTATATCTAGATGTAACACTTTTCCACTAATTTCGAACTGCATCTATTCCTTTTTCATCTATTCCAAATTGAAAAATGAATTCCTTCATTTTGTTTTATAATTTCTTATGCATAATTTATCAATAATAATCATTGCAATATTCAATGCAATATATGCCACGCTCGAAACACCAGTTCCCATCCGATCACTGAAGTTAAGCCTCGTTGGACGCGGTTAGTACTTAGATGGGTGACCGCCCGGGAATACCGCGTGCTGTTGGCATGTTGGCAGGAGACTGAGCCTTCCACTAATCAGAGTTTTAAGTCACAAATAAAACAATTAGCGCCAGACTCTTATCATGACTTCTTAATTCATAACCTTGTTACAAATACCTTAGTAACACACTAACACTTTGATAGTTCGATAGTTATTGTAAACTTTAAAAGAGAATATCTTAAAAAAATATTCTCAACTAGGAACTATTGTTCTGTAATTTTATCTAGAGGAAAATTGTTATCCGTATAATTGATAAAAACCATGCTTTGAAAACAAAGAAAAGGTTAGGGGAGATATTTCAAGATATTTTCTCCCCACTGGCCAAAAAACACCATGCAAAAAACTTTCTTTTAGAGGTATGAAATTTTTAATTTATAAACTAAAAAGTAGATAAAAAGTAGATAAATTTTTAACTGCTTCTTAAATTGGCATTTTTAATTGTATCCCCCTTCGCAACTTTATTACTTTTTTTCAAAATGAAAACAAAAGTGAAATGCATAAAAGTTTTAATATTTGAATTTTGAACAAGTTCCCGATCACGTATTGGGTTGCTAACTCAACACTACATACGTAGCATGAATTAAACAATTGCAACCACTTTGCAAAATTATTACATTTTTTCTCACTGAGCCATGCTTAAAAAAAAATCGAGAATCAACAAATATAAAGAACTGCATGTAGCGTATAAACAATGAGGTTGCAAATCTTGCGTTTAGTTCTAAACAATAATTTAAATCATTATGCAAGGTTGCAACTTTATTATAATTTTTTCTAAAAGTTATTGACAAAACTTCAATTAATCCATAAATAAACATATCCCGGACCTTCAAATTGGTTGCAAATTCAAATTTCGTATTGGAGGACTAAATTCAATGTACATTTGTAGAAATATTTAATTTTTTCCCGACCTCTGACCTCTGACGGGGTTGCAAATTAACATATTTCATAAAGGAAGTACGTTTTATGCCACTGCAAAGTTTTAAAAACATTGCATTTAATGTGAAATTTTGCCTTTAATTCAGCCCTGCTATTTTCATTGTATGAAGTTAAAAGCAAATGTTCGTGCGACTTCCCACAGAAGCTTAAACCTGGGAGGAATCTTGTTTGGCGATTCTATTCTGAGTTGAGTGCACGAATTTCCTCGTTATATTTCCTATTTTATTTTTCTCATACTTGCGTCTGTAGGTGCAAAGTTGCACTTTTGATTTGCGTCTGAATAATAAATCGTAAGATTCATTTTTAAGGGCGGATTCCATTTCCAAAAAAGACACGCCTCTATGTGGCTGCCTTCCACATTATCTTTTATCCAGTAGCTACTAAACAAACAGAAAGTTATAAATAGCCAAACGACATTGCAGAATTCGCTCGAGGAAACATTGCTTCGGCTCCAAATTTAATGTCCAAGTCAAATAATTTGATAACTCAAATTACTGAAATGCTTGAATGAAATATTGTTTATTTAATTTATTCCTTTATTTATGAAAATCATTGACGGATTGGATTTTGGTGTAAGAGTTAAAGTAAGGTTGACTTGTTGATTTGTCTTCATATTAATAACAAACTTTTAATCATTATTCATTATTTCTTGATTCATTATCTTAAATTCCTCCGATCAAAATTGTGATTCATTTTCATTGACTCATCCTGAACTGCATTGGGATTTCCCGAGAGGATTGAAATCTCTATTAAGATAATATGAGTGGATCTGGATCCGTATTTTTCAATCTTTATAGGAGATCTATTTTTATTATGCCTAACGTATAATAATTTTTCTGATTTCTCAGAGAATTACACAATAAACATAATAAACTAAAGAAACTTCAATGGTGAGTTGAATTATTCCAAAAAAAGGTTTTGAAATATTAATTCAAACAAAAAATCTCAAAATTATTAAATGTTTCATTGTGACTTTCAAGAATTAGAGAACTCTCAGTTACGAATGTATGAAATTGAATAAACTTTATTATTAAGAAATTTGAACTCAAAATTTGAATGCGCTTCAATAAGCAAATTTTTTCTCAGAGACATTAAACATTATTTTTGCAAGCTGTCGAGAATACACTAGGAGAATAATGAAATTGCTTCTAAATTCATTACAATTTATACGCTCTTTCAAATCAAATGACTTTAACTTCACAGAAAACTGACTTTGGAAACATTATTATTATTATACCATTAAGCCAAATCCCTTTCGGGTTAAGCGTAACTCGTTCACGTTTTATCATTGTAAACGAATTATTATTGGTAAAGTCGCACACAAAGGAGGTCACCAGTCTCCTGCAGTTTTTTAAATTAAATCAATTTCAAATATTAAGGATTGAACTCCAAAAAAGCCATCTGGAATTAAAAAGCGCTTATAATCATGTAGTTTTCAACGATAAACATTATAAACCAATGAATCTTTAATTGTGAGTCTTGAAAATTGAAGAATTTCCAATTTCGAATCTATGGAATTGAATAGATTTCAATTTTAAATCTTCAAAGTTGAACTATTCCAAAAAATTATTTAAAATTAAATCAATTCGAACAAGAAATTCTAAAATTATTATATTTTCCATTGTGATTTTCGAGAATGTAAGAATTGCCAATTACGAATGCATGAAATTGAATAAACTTCAATTTCAAATATTAGGGATTGAACTATAAAAAGGCATTTGGAATTAAAAAGCGCTTATAATCAAGGGCGTATACGCGAATTTTTATTAGAGGGGGAAAAAATTTATTAAGTGTAGTTAAATGGCTAATTATATTTTTAGAAAACATCAACACTTGTACACAATAAATTTAAAGTAATGCCAAACGTCGTGGGTCTTCAGTGAAATGTTGCACAACTTTTTCTATGATTTTCTTTCCATTTTTTTGCAAATGCTGCAATCATTTAGGGGGGGGGGGCAACTGCCCACCCCTGCCCCACCTTGCGTACGACCTTGCTTATAATTATGTAGTTCTAAACAATAAACATTATAAACCAATAAATCTTTAACTGTGAGTCTTGAAAATTGAAGAATTTTCATTTACGAATCCATGTAATTGAATAAATTTATATTTTGAATCTTCCAAGTTGAATTATTCCAAAGAAGTTTTTGAAATTACATCAATTCAAACCAGAAAATTCAAAATTATTAAGTCTTCTATTGTGACTTTCAAGAATTGAAGAATTCAACGAAAACATTTTTTTGCCAAGCAAGAAGAGAAATGACACCCAAATTGATGCATTTGCAACTCGAGACCATTTGCACCAAAAATGGAATAGTCAAAATTTTTAGTTGAAAAAAGAATTGAAGAATTCTAAATTACGAATGTATGGAATTGGATAAACTTCAATTTCAAATATTAGGGATTGAACTATAAGAAAAACCATTTGAAATTAAAAAACAGTAACAACTAAAGAAACTTCTATTGTGAGTCTTAAAAATGTAAGGATTTCCATTTACGCATCTATGGAATTGAATAAAATCCAATTTTGAATCTTCAGAGTTCAACTATTCCAAAAAAGTATTTGAAATTACATTAATTCAAACAAGAAAATTGAAAATTATTAAATGTTTCATTGTGAATTTCGAGAATTGAATGATTCGCAATTACGAATGTATGAAATTGAATAATTATAAAATAATTATATTATTTTAAAAAAGTATTTGAAATTACATCAATTCGAACAAGAAATTTCAAAATTATTATATGTTTCATTATGACTTTCAAGAATTGAAGAATTCTCAATTACGAATGTATGAAATTGAATAAACTTTAATTTCAAATATCAAGGATTGAACTATAAAAAACCATTTGAAATTAAAAAGCGTTTATAATTATGTATTTTTAAACATGAAATATTATAAACTAAAGAAGCTTCAATTGTGAGTCTTGAAAATTGGAGGATTTCCATTTAGGCATCTATGGAATTGAATAAATTTAAGTTCTAAATCAGTCATATCAGAATTTAAAATTCTCACATATTATAAGCCGGTTAGGCTAGGATTTTGAAGTTTCACTTTCACGAACTCAAAACCTTTTTACTTGATTTTTCAATCTCTTCAGACTAAATAATATTTTTATGATAATATCTAAGCATATAAATGCAATCTGAAGATTTGTTTACCCAATAATAAATGTATCAATTTCGTTTACCACTAAATCGTCGTCTATTCAAACAAGGATATGACAGCATATTAGAAGGAAAAAATATTAATGTGGTTTAAATTTAATTTATACTGCAATACGATCCGGTATTTCCCCACCTTTTGCGGTTCTGACGACTCATGTTCACGGCCTCTCCTTCAATTTGCGCAATGCATCGATGCAATTCAACAGAATCGGTTCACTACCGCCTCTTCCGCTCCTTCAACTAAGGTCTCAGTCACGGCTAAGTTAATATACTGATAGCCTAAGGGAAAAAATATTACCAATCATGCAAAAGAGATAGAAAAAACTCATTTTCGATTGCTATAAATATTTTTAATTTTTACTTTTTCAAAGCAAAATCACAGCTACATAAGATGTGGTTTAATAATAATAATAATATAATAATAATAGACGATATTAATTGATAATATATAGTTATATAATAGTTCCTCTTTCATACAGCAGATATCGAATATAATACTAAGGACCTACGATGTTATTCTAGTTCCAAGTAGTACTACATTATACACTATCGTGTCTTGATTTCATGCGATTTGTATCATAAACTCGCATTTTGTCTCCCCAAGTCGATTCAATGTCTATTGATTCGCAGTGCAAACTGCAAACCTCTCAACGAAATTTATCGACATCATATATAATAACGGACGCCTCATGTCTTTTTTAGTTCTATACTCCTCGTCTTTCGTTTTAATTACATATATATAATATATTTATAATAATATATCGTCATTTTTACAGTCGCACGTCTTACAACTTTGCTTTTTTTATTTTGCGCACCACAAAACCTTATCTATCAATAACGCCTTATCTAAAAGTTCACTATAGATTAACTGTTCATAAAATAATAAAACTTCCATTAAAAAAAAAACAATCTTAAAATTCGTTCAAAGAACAGAATTATAAAAAGAAACTTAAAGCTACTTCAGTTGTTCATTCTTTATAAAACTAAAATTCAGGATGATTTAAAATCAAAAACTTAAAAAAGATCAGATTTGAAAACTGTTATTCAAGAATAATATTCAAAAATAAATAAATTTCCGAACAACTTGCAAAGAAGAGATAAGACGTTATTAACAACGGTTCATCTTTTTGCTTTTCAGTCACTCAAAAAACAATGTTTTACACTCCTAAATAAATATTTTACAAATTTACCTTCCTTTGTGTTTCCTTCTGCCTTTCGCTCGCTCGCTTCTGCTCAGCTAGGAATAATAACGATACATTTCGCGATTTTCGCGTTATTCTTCTGATATGGCACTCATATGGCTGGCTAACCTAGCCACGCAGAGATACGATTTTTCATTGGTGCAGGAAGTCAAGATCGGGATTAGAGTTTCAAAAATCGAAACTTTTGAATTTTTTGAATTCTTGTTTTATCTTTTCAATTTTTCGTTGTCCCCATTTTAGCTACAATATGAGAAAAATCGTAAGACAGCGGGCTAAGATGGATGACTATCAAGATCAACGTGTATTTTCTATGGAATGCTACTAATAAAATAAAACAATTAAGACTATCGACTTACGGTTGGGTTGTCTGTCTTATGAAAAACGTGTTTCAGTTCTAGCGTTCTCGTTTTTTTTCGATGTTTTTGCTTCAGTTTACGTTCGTGGAATTTCAACAAAACACTTTCTTCTTATGAATTAATCAATTAGATAATTTGAAAATTTATTTGCACTAAAATTGATCGTTTTTGTTGGAGAAACTCTGAGACATCCATATTAATCAAATTTCTGTACACCTCGGAGATTGAGAATACTTCATTCAATGCATTCTAAAAAAGATGATATAGTTTTCACGCTTCAATAATTTCAAATTCACAAATTAGATATTTTCTTATTTTGACGATAAAACTTAGAAAATTCTTTAATATAATAAGTTTTTTTTTAACTTCCAAACTTTGATTTTTTTAATCAAAAGAAATCTCAATTTAGAGTCTAATAAAGTGAGAAATACAATTTGCATGAAATTCAAATTTTTAATTTTCGGGTTCAAAATCAAAAGCATTTTTCAGAATAATAATAAGTGGAATATTTTCTTAAAATAGGTACTATAAGAGACTCTAAAACTTAGGAAATTCCGTAATTTAATAAGTTTTTTTAAAGCTTACAAACTTTGATTTTTTTATTTTAAAAAATATTAATTTAGAGTATATTGAAGTGAGAAATACAATTTGTATGAAATTCAAATTTTTAATTTTCGGGTTCAAAATCGAAAGCGTTTTTCAGAATAATTATAAGTGGAATACTTTCTCAAAATAGGTACTTTGAGTGACTCTAAAACTAAGCAAATTCCGTAATTTATTAAGTTTTTTAAAGCTTACAAACTTTGAATTTTTTATTTAAAAGAAATCTTAATTTAGAGTCTATTGAAGTGAGAAATACAATTTGTATGAAATTCAAATTTTTAATTTTCGGGTTCAAAATCGAAAGCGTTTTTCAGAATAATAATAAGCGGAATATTTTCTTAAAATAGGTATTTTGAGAGACTCTAAAACTTAGCAAATTCCGTATTTTAATAAGTTTTTTTAAAGCTTACAAACTTTGATTTTTTTATTTAGAAGAAATCTTAATTTAGATTCTATTGAAGTGAGAAATACAATTTGTATGAAATTCAATTTTTTAATTTTCGGGTTCAAAATCGAAAGCGTTTTTCAGAATAATAATAAGTGGAATATTTTCTTAAAATAGGTACTTTGAGAAATAGGCCTTTCTTTCAATTGAAGATTTTCAAACTATATTCTTCCAGGGTAATTAATATATTAATTTAAGATGGTCAGATTTTTTCTCATTTCTCTGAAATACTTCTCGGATCAGTAATCGGTAAAATTCACATCTTAAATTAATATATTAATTACCCTGGTCGAAAAAAATAACATCAAAGCAAAAAGAAACACAAATTAGGTGTTTCAAATTCGCATCTGAAAGTTTGGAATTATTGAAAGTGATTACTAAAAAATTACGCGGAAGAATGTTGAATATTTCCAAATTTCGTATTTTCGAATGATTATTTTCTCAAAATTCAAAGATTTTTGATAGAAGAGGTGAATCAAGAGGACTTTGTTTTTAAAGGCCTTAAAATATCTTGTGCTTTAAAACTAGGAGGCTTTTTAATTTCTTTAGAAATATCCTTATTTTTTAGCCTTGATAATTTTGAATGCACAAGTTTTAATATTTAAATCTGATCCAAACAGATATTCAAAATTTAGAAACGTCAACTACAAAGCCTATAGTTTAGGAATTTTTGAACCTTAATCAGTTAAAGTTCAAATAGTTCTGAATTTTAATCTCTAAACTCATAAAAATTTAAGAATCAGTAGGTTTTCTGATGCAATAGATCTGGAACATTACAATCCGAATATTTTTAAATCTAGAAGAATTTTCATTTGAAAAAAGAATATTTTCAAATCCTCCCAATTGTTATGAGGAAACCCTCCCTTTCTAGTTTTTATTATAATCAATAGCTATTTTAGTCCACAAGGTTTCTGAGTGTCTCACTCGTTCTTGATAATTCCATTCACGCAAATTCGCCAGAACTATGACTGAATAAATATGTAAGACGCTTTCACAGAGTCTCTGAGTTAATTCCGTTCGACTTTTGTTCTCAATTAAGGCACTAACGTCATACGTTCTCGTAATACAGTTATCGTCTTTCGGTCAGTACAACAATATTGTACAAATTACATTAACCTGAATAAGTTTACATTCTTTTCAATAATTTCACTTTGCAGTCGTCGATCTCTGTGTTTACAGCCGTTGCACGAGTTTGAGTTGCTAAGGCACGGTCCTAAGTTTGAAAATAAGGCCTGAAGGCACCCTAGCGCGTCGTTAGCGAGTCTCGCGATTTCTACTTTCTAAATTACACTCTCAAAAAAATATGCATCCTATGTCTTTTCCTTCTCTCGCACTTTATATAAATACAATAACCCGACCCTCCGAATCATACATCAAAATTTTGTAATTCAACTTCTTTTTCGAAGCTAACCAGATCAATTTCAGAGGGTCAGGCTGAAGAAAGATCTACAAAACGAAAGTCTAGAGGATCGTTTCCTCTTGAGCATCCTTTACAGGAAATTAAAAGCACGAGAACCTAACTTAAAAACGATTATACACATACATGTACAGTGTAGACATTAAAAAATTTCATTAGCTCCCAATCTAGTGTACAACGATTTAGAGTATATGCCGAATATATACTTTGATATCTCGCAATACATCTTTAATATCTCGCAAAATTCTCTTCTAACTTCAGACTGAACAACTTCTTTTCCTCTTTATTAATAATCATATCACGTTTGTCTTTCCCCGTCACTCAAATCTACTCTTGCCGTCTCTCATCGTTTTTCGCTTCTCTCGGCTGGCAGTCTTTTTTTTTAATTATTAAAACGTTCCACAATACTGTTTATAATACGATTCTAAGCCTTTTGGACATGTCCAAAAAGGTATCTTTAGTACGATAAGAGTGCAATCGTTCACGGTCGATCGTAAAAGCGCAGGGTATTGCATTAACGTTGATCTTTTGTCGCTCGTTTGTCTTTTATTTTAATCTTTGTCATTGGTCGCTTCGATTATTTATCGCTTCTTCTCTTCAGTCTTGAGAGAGAAGAAAGAAAAATCAGTGCTACATTAAATATTCTTCACTCGTCACGAGGACCGAATTGACTCGTATACTTATCATGACTTCCGATCGAGAATCTGTATCTGCTACTCCTCAATCGGTCTATTACTCTCTAATAATTATCAATTATAATTGATAATCGATAGTTTTCTCTATTGCGCTATATAATACATTTACTAGCTAAGGGACTATCCTAAATCGATGATACACTCCTCCACTTTTTATCCGTGAGTACACTAGAAAAATGTACAGGGCCCTTTAAATATTACAGTTTGTCTTTTTTCGTGCTAAAGCTATTATATATTTCTCTATTTATATTGATTCCTCCATTATTGTCTTCCTTCTTCAGCTAAATCGCACTTAGGATAAAAATTCTATTGGGGAATGTCTACAGCGGTTTTATAGCTTGCTATTGTACAAATGATTGTGCCAACGTTCTACAAAACATCCTTCTATAAACAAGATTTCCCACTATTTGAAATTAAAAACGCTTCACTAAAATTATAGTCAACCGTCCATGTGCCTGTACTTATGGGCAGACATCTGCGCAAGTCCAAGGACAGCATACTGGCACTGAAGACAGTGATAGTGAGTTTGCTTGCCAGAATGTTGGCACTGTACTGCTCCACAAGGTTGACTTGGTGTAAACTTTTGAAACCCAGCAGCTGCAATGCTATCCAGCTTAGCATGTTGTCTCCTATGAGCGACAACCTTGTTCGTATCAGTGCAGACAAAATCACACTTTAGACAATGGAAGTGCGAAGCCTTGTTCTGCATCGACCCCAAAGAAGTAGTGTAGGCGCACTGAGCTCTTCCACAGGGAACATTAGCCCTGTACTGTTGAAAATCTCCTCCCATAAGAGTGTCGAGACGTTCGTGTCTGGCTGTGTGCTGAACAAACCTGGTCTTGTCACAAAATGAGTATCCACAGTCTTGGCGCATACAGTGGAAGTGAGTCTGATGTTCTCTGTAGCCACAGTGAGGATATCTGCAGTCTTCGTTAAACCGAAACCTAACATAGCCTTCGGGAACAGGTTCATCCTTCAGCATTCGCATCGAGTGATGAAGCCTCTGCTTCTTAGCTTCGACAGAATTGCTATCAGGAGGTGATAGAGACCTCTTCAAATTTAGATTAGCGGCTAGAGAGGCCAGAGGATTATCGTCTCGTCCTGGTGGAAGGAAATTCGCTGGTGGTAGACCTGGAGCGAACATCAATCCTGGTCCTCCAGCGTACATGCTACCATGTTGAAGGAAAGGTGGCAGTGCTTGATTCATCAAGGCGATTTGTTGATTCATTGCTGCCATGACAGCTGGACTTGGAAAATGAAAACCGTGGAGGTCCAATTCAAAACCTGGAGGAACTGGAGATTGTTGAACACTTGGGGGAAGAGGCTGGGACATCTGTCCATTCTCATTATTATCGTGGATGTTGTTTCCTCCTTCCTCCCTAAAGTTTTCGGATGGTTCTCTCTTGACTTGACTCATATGACCAGAGTCGTTGCCGAGCCTTGGACTGTCGACCTTCATCTCTTTGACTTGCGGCTGCTGAGACATCTGTCCCAGAGTCTGTTGCATTTGACGCTGCATCTGATTTTGAAAGTTCTGGATGTTCTGGGCCATCTGGACGTTTTGGGCCATAAACTCGTGTTTTTGGGAGAGTTGGGCGAGGTATTCGTGTTGCATGTGATTCGAGGATTGGGCTGCCATTTCGTGCTGTTGCTGGCTTAGAATCGCACCGGTAGAGTGTTTTGCGATATGCGCGACTAGTCGGTCGAGTTCGGAGAAGGCCTGGTTGCAGGCATTACAATGATAGTGATTCTTTCGTTTCAGTTTGCAGAAAGGTCGACTGCAACTTTGCTCTGGTCCATAGAGCGTATGAGATGAATTGGAACTTGTTGATGGCATGATCTGGGTTTCTGAAACGCAGAGAAGTTTCAAAATTAGTCTTGACAAAGATTATGGTCAATCCTTAAGGTTATTAGATCTAGTTTTGAATCAGGTATGATTAGTAATCTGCCAAGAGGCTGGAAACCTTCTGTGATCTGCCCTCAGCTTCATCAGCCATCAGCTTTAAATCAGGAAGGTTTCCAAGTCATGGCGATTATAACTATAACTACGGAATTGAAAGCACTGAAAACTGGTCGGAGACACGAACCTTGTTGCACGGAAGTTCGCATGGATAGCATGGCGCCCGGAAGAGCGGGTTCGCTCGGCGGTCCGCTGACCGGATAATAGGTGCCTGCCGCCCTCACCACTAGCAACAATCAACCAAACAACCAACACTTCAAATACCTCCCACTATAATACAATCACCGTGTATAGTTCAAACAAAGGAAATAAAAACGAAAACTGACTCGAATGATTGAAACAAAATAGAAAAGAACAAGGAACTGTGACTAAAAGTCTCTGAACTATAATCAATTTTGAATCTTTATGTACTAAGTGCGTCTACGTGCAAACATGCAAACTCAAGTATGTGTCAATGTGTCTGTAAAATCGTTACTCTAAGAAAAACTACCAAACGAAACTCGTGTAGCAAAGTAAGGGTGCGCAAGTCTTCGTGCTCTCTTAATATGAAACTCACCCGTGGTTTTATTAGTTTCTGGACTAGGAACTCCAGGCTCCTTGTCATCAATGATAGACCTGCTTTCTTCCATCATACTCTCCTCCTGTTTTTCGATCAGCTCTGAGGTGTTCTTCACCTGTATCCTGGGCTTCGACTCCTGGACGAGGGACTGCGGCTGCACCTGAGGTTCTTGATTAGGTTGTTCTGGACCATGTTCGCCATGCCCATGGTGTTGTTTCTCATGGAGAGACATCGTGGAGTATCTAACAAACGAGTACCCACAATTCGGCCTCGTACAATGAAAGTGACGGTTGACTCTATTGCTATGACACCCAGATAGTCGACAATCAATCATCTTGTCGAAAAACGCAAATCCAGGTAGGATATCAACATTATCATGAAAGTCTTTACTGTGCATCAGCAGCTGATCTGGTCTTTCCGTAGAGAAATGACACCTAACTTGAGAACAATGATGATGCCTCGTTGGCCTGAGTGTACACGCTGGATCTGGACAACCATCAGGATTGTAAGTAGCGAATCCTTCAGGTTCACCAACGCTATTAGGAGATATACTGCCTTCCCTCTCCTCAATTATAACGTTTGGGTTCATGGTAGGAGTAGTTGGTTTGGGCAACTTAAAGCTGGTGAATATTGCTTGGGGAGAGTCCTGCGTGTGAGTTGCAGGATCTCCACCAGACCAGATTTCAATTACTCTATTCTTAGGCGGTCTCCCTCTCTTCCGCCTAAACATGGCGTCAATGTTCGTTAGATGCGTTAGGGTAACATCTGGAGAAAGCGCATGAGATGTGCAGGAGAGATCAAGCTGTCTACTGTACTCATGGATCTTGTAATGTTGCAGTCTTCGGAAAGGCTTGTCTGTCGCTAGAATAACTTCACGGCAGTTCTCCCAGTTACAGTGATAATGTTTCTCTTTCTCAAAATAAGGGCAGGTATCATCGCAGCCTCCTTCCTCGAAAAAGGCATCTGTAATACGTTCTTGAGTTTCGTGTTCTCGAAGATGTTCTCGTACCTCTCGAGGGTCTCGTAAGGTTGCTCCACAGCGATCAAGACCGCAATGATGATGCTCCCTTCCAAGATGGCAGGGACAGTCGGCGGAAGCTGGTGCTAGGAAAGCTAACTCGACAGGCGTCAGCTGTTGTTGTTGTTGTTGCTGCTGCTGGGTTTGAAGCTGAGATGGTGATTGTTCGATGGTCAGGCTCGGAGGGCCAGTTCCAGTCGACGGACCAGTTGAAGGAGCAGTAAGATCCATCGCAAGGTCACTTGCGCTTTGGAAGGAATCATCCATCGAGTAATAGGAAGGAGATCCTCTACCCTCATTGGAACTCTCACCATTCAGACTCAAGGAAAGACTCTGGGAGCAAATTTCATCTGGCATCCAAGATCCAGGCGGTCTTACGCCTCCAGTCGCTCCAAGCTGTTTGTACTTCCTGTAGGCTATCTCTGAATCGTTCCTCTCATGTTTTCGTTTGTGAGAGATCAACTGGCCTGAGGAGTGAAGGACATAGCTGCACTGAGGTCTGATACAGTGGATGTGATTGCACACTCTGGAGAATCTGCACTGCTCGAAAGGACATGCCTCGGACTTCATGAACTTCTTGAAACCGTCTCGGGTGAACTGTTCGTCTTTGATGTGGTATGACTTGTGCTTATCTGAAAAAAAGAAAGAGATGTTTAATTGACTGTCTTCTGGTGAAACCTCAAGAAGAAAAGCAAGACTGAGGGCTAGGTTAGATTATTTTCTGATTTTTATGATTCTACTTTGTCTTTATGATGACTGATGCAATGATTGTAATTCCCACGATCTATCTTTTGAAAAACTAGCCTTACCCATGTCAGCTTTGTTCTTGAAGGTGAACCGACAACCCTGTCGTCGGCAATGAAAATGTGTGGTCCTCTGACCAGCAAACGGACAATGCTCAGTTGCGCAGCTCTCCGTCGCCCTAAATCTCTGGAAGCCTTCTTGGATGATGGCTGAGTCTTTGCGATGATAGTTGGCATGCATCTGGACATCAGAAGTCGAGATGTATACCTTGTCGCAATTATCATGTATACAGTGATAGTGGGTCTGCTTTTTGTTGTGTGGGCAGATCCTGCCAGGATACCTCTCAGCACAATCGTCATTGGGAGAGTACCTCATGAAGCCATGTTGCAATGACTCATCCCGCTTCTTGTGCCATTTGAAATGCCTAATCATCTCCTCTTTTTTGACAAACACCCGACCACTACAGTCCAGACAGTGAAAGTGCTCTCTACAACCGAGTTCTTTGCAGTAGGTACTTCCACATTCTTGCCCACTTGAGTACCTCCTCACATAACGAGAGTAGTCAATGATGGGCTGGGGAATTGATTTTGTACCACCGATCATGGACTCTGCAACTGGTGACATACTTTGTCTGAGAAGAGCTGGAACAAAAAGATAAGTTCTTGTTAGTCAATAAACTGGGAAGAAATTTTGAATTAGAAAGAGTTGTTCAGTGTTTGATGCTCGTTCTGGTTGTACAGTAGAGAATCAATTTTTGGAAGAGCCGGCAAACTTCAAGCTAAATTATATCAAATGAAAAAAAAGTATTTCTAAATTCAAGAAACTTTCATATTATGCTAACAGAAATATATTAGCATAAAGAAAATTACTCGAGGAATCGATTTTTTGCGAATATTTTTACAACAGCAATTTTCTTTCCTAATAATAAAAGCAACGTCTTATTCTGTATAGAGATAAGAAAAGGTTTCTTGCATGCACCTTTGGACCGGTTCTTTAATCGCCTGTAAATCAATGACCTGTGGCACGCTTTATGTCTCGAGAAGAAGATTACAAACGAAATGATTTACTTCCGACCACACTCGAGAGATCTGGACTTGAACCTTTGAATCTTGTGACAAATTTAATTGAACTGATTTCATGAGAAAAGAGGCTGATGCTATATTAAATATACTTTTTATCAGGGACGAAATTTTTTTTTGGTGAAGTTAACGAATGTAAAAATAAAATATTGTTTTGATTAATGAAAGTAGGGAAAATCGTGAAATAAACAAAAAAAAATATCACGACGGTAGCTGTGGAATACAAAACGAGATGATATGAAACCAATTTATTCAATTAACTTCACAAACGTTTGTCAACTCATAATCTGCATTATCCCCAATAAGCAGGATTCTCATTAGGCACTAAGGCACAATATTCATTCATATCACTTTATGAGTTATCTAGATTGTTGTAATTTGTAAAAATCGTGAGTTGAAATCAAATTTTAATTTCTGCCGCAATACCTGAATAATTACTTTCCGATCAGAAAAAAATTCTTGTTTATTTTGTATTTGATACAACATCCTCAATGTAATAAAAAATCGATTTTGAATTTCTAGAACTAGTTTCGAAAATAAATTTCGTACGATATTCGAAAATTAAGAATCTGCAATAAAATAATGTTGGCAATTGAAAAGAACGCTACTGACTATTTGTTGTCGAAATATCGGCAGTCGTTATCAAGACTCCTTAACCCTAAGGTAGGTAACTCAAATTCGCATGAAGACGTTTTCTATTTAACCATAGCAGGTAAAATGAATTCCTTTGAAGGATTTTTCTGTTTTACCATTTGATTCCGGAAATTGATTTTATTTGGAACTTGAAAAATGAGAAATGTGCGAATGAACAATTCCGGATATAAAAAAAGCGCCTGTAAATATTTGTTTTTCAAAATACAGACAGTTATCCAGACAGCTTTACTCCAAGGTCGGTAAGTTAGATTCATCTGAAGTAGCTTTCTGTTTACCAATAGCAGGTAAGGCGGATTCTTTAAAAGTAGATTCCTCTTTTACCAGTCAAGTATAGCAGATTTCTGCTTTGTTAATTATCAACTTATCCTAACAGTCCGTCAGGAAACTGTTTGGCGCCGCTGATGACGAACTACGATTTTTCGATACACATATCAAGAGTTATGAGCACATCGTTCGTCGACCCACGCTCCCACACGATAGTCGAGAGGTTCAAAACTGGTTGGCTCGTTCGGTCCGCAAAATAAAGGGAATGCGCAAAAAGAAGAAAACAAGAGGAAAGAATGGTCTAACAAAAAACTATCGTCTGATCACAAATACGCGTATGCAAAAACCCTACTCGAGCTCATTTTTCATATCTATAGAATGTCTATTCAAATTTATCGTTAAGAGAAAGGAATGATTAATGATCCTGACGTCAATCAAAAGTTTCCATTTAAAGGAATACTCATTAAAATCCTAAAATTACAAAATAATCTAAAATTTAAATTGAATATCTGATCTTCCCAGTACAGGACAATAATTTAAATAATAATTTTGAATGATTTAGGAGAAGCCTCTTTTAAAAGGCCTAAATCAAGAATAAAGATGTAATCTCATGCGACCATAAATATTACCATTTCTTTCAGCTGGTACTAACTTTTCTGAAAATTTAAAAGGGGGTTGAACCTCGTTCCTCCCCCCTCTTGTCTACTACGTCCCTCCTCCCTCTTTCATGGAAATATTACCTCCGTGGATCGATTCATGTACGCGATCGTACAATATGTAAAATATACGTCTGCACGTGATTATAGGCTGCACTACACAAGAAAACTCACTACGCAGCCTGCAAGATCAATCGAGCGACTACGACCATTGTTTTGCCGCGGTAAAATCGTTTCCTTAACACGGCATAACATACGAGATTGATTGTCCGGCTTCCGTCGTAAATCTCAACTTTTCCCTCCAAGCGAGCATCCAAGTAATTGGCTAGGAAACCTAAGAAGCCTACAAAGATTTCTCTATAAAAATTAGATGCTTCAAATGAACTGAAGGAAGAATAATTATAATTCAATTCTTTCGATTCGATCCCCCATTGATGAAAAAAGAAAAACAACAATAATGCGGGGACGGCGATATGACAAGCTGAGTGTAGAGGGCAGTAATACAAAAAGCACAAATTGTGTGACAAATATGGTAAAACTGAGAGTCGAGGGAGAATATAGCGATTTGACAGATCGTGGTTTAGAGGTTAGGGACGCTTGTTATGATTTTATACTTCTGGCAAAGAAGCCAAAAAAAAAAATCTTGAGTGGAAATAATGAACAAAATTTTACTTTCTCTTAATATTTATTCAAAAAAATATACCTGAATGAAAACCTTTGGTGTGATAATCCTCTGTGGCAAAGTGTGTCGAGCACAGAACTCGGACAGAAACTTTCCCGTTTAATGGCTATTATCCACTTTTTCCTTAGATTCTCATTATTCGAAAAGGGATGTTCGCCTTTATTACACCCAAATGCCACACACATACCTGACATTCCGAAATTAATGCTTCAAACTTGATTCAAAATAAACGTCAACACTGTGCAATATATGTGTATAGCAGACGACGCTGCCTTCTATTATGCCTCCACGCTCCCTAGCGGCCGCCAGTGTCAGTCGCCGTCCCCATTAGATCCAAAGTTGGAGCAGAAAGCATCTTGGGGTCACGTGGACCCCAAAGATTTTAAAAGAACATTCAACCTGACATGTATTTCTTGTATCAATTTCGCCCATTTACCGTAAAATCGATACAATTAGAGAAGAACGAGGTAAACACAAAGATCGTTTCGGTTCGTGAGTTCCTGACGTTGAGGCTTCACATAACGATGTTCCCCCTATGAGGAAGATTGCAACGCCGGCTTTGATCACGACAAGAAAGGAAAACCACAAGAAACCGGAGAAGGACGATATCGGCCAAGTGCCTCCTTCCTCCTTGTCGAAATTACCGAAACGCCGAACGATCTTGGAAGACGCAAGAAGGGGGCCTAGTACGTAGAGGGGTGGGGGGATTCGGGGTCCGTTCTCGTTTTGGTCCAAGATTTTGCAGTACATGTGGAATACCTACGAGTATGCGGACAAGTATGCCGGACCCATGGACACATTCGTGCGATTCCGAGAAACGCTCTCTTGGTTCGGGCCGCGTTTGAATGCGTTCAGAAACGAGTTTAAAAATTGTCGAATTTTTCGTGGAGTCACCCCAAGACTGCGGCGTTTAGGGCCCCATTCGCGGTCGCGCTCGGTATCATTGAAAGAGAATTGCAAAAAGAAATTTCAATTTTCGAAAATCGGTTCTTATCGCCAGATTTTGATTCTATTATTATTCTCAAAAAGTCGGATGATTTTAAAATTTAGATGGGATTGATTTGGTTGCTTCCGAAGATTGGGAGTTTGTGATTGAATTTTCCCCATTAGGGTCTCATTCTAAAATCCTCGGGTGGAAATTTCAGTAGCACAACAATATTGGCAAAATCCCAAATAATTACTACTACGGCCTGGTAGCGCGCCAATCTTGACTGGTGCAGTGCCAGTAGTAAATTTGCACCTGGATCAAAGCTTTCAAATTTCAGTTTGGGAAGGTTTATGAACCACGTGGCTATTTTATTTCAGTATTTATTTTTCGAAAAATCTCTCCGCGTCTAATTTCGATCATTTTAAATTTGCTTCGAAAATTTGCATGTTGTAGGGCTTCAAAATTTTGATTCTTTCAAATAGCTGCACTTGAAAAACCTGGACACGGTAAAACTCTACAATTTGGACGTTTCCAAATTTGGATTTAATGTTCAAATCAGTTTTGGGAAGTTTCGAATTCAAAAGGAAGCAAATTTGAAAATACTAGGATGTTTTCTGATTTTGATGTTTTGGAAAATTTCAATTGCTACTTTCAGAATTTTATCCTTTAAAAAAATTAATTTTCCATATTGCGTTGCTTTATCATTGAAGTTATTCAAATTGGTAAAAAGTTTTAATTTATACGAATCAATTAAAATATTGAAATTCTTTCAAATTTGCATTCTTAAAAATGTCAATAACTATGTCTATCCCATAAATATTTAATGAGTGCAATTCCACTGAATTAAAATCTGCTCAACACAAATAAAATAATCCTAAAATTTTCATGATATGGGCCCCAAAAAAACGCAGATTATCACTCAGACTTTTCAATTATTCATCCGGGGCCCATTGTAGTTCATCAAAGCGACGTCTCGTCAGGTATTCGCGTTGATTTCGAAGTCCGGCGCGCCCTTGGTGAAATAAAATGGAAAAGTCGAGATGATGAGGGAAGAAAGAAGAAGAGGAGGACGGAAGATAGTGGGGCATTAAATAAAGAAAAAGAAAGAAGGAAACCAGAGTATCTGGATCCCTACACATATTCAGAGGTCCCATATGGGCTCAGTAAATATAATACCAGGACATAATACTCGCCAAATCCTCCTACTCCTTTGCCCTCCTCTTATGCATGTTCTTCTTCCGATCATTCAATTTTTCTTCTCTTTTCTTTCTCCTTCGAGAATTCTCTCTATTCGAATGTACGGTGCTTTCAGAATTGCTCTTCAATACCTTATGTCTCAATAGTTTTTCATTTAAATTAGATCAAACAGATAAAACACATTATTTAAAAACAGATCACAAGAGATTTAAAACATATCAACATTGCAAAAGAAATCAATTTTGACAAGAATATTCAAATTTTCAACGAAAACATATCATTTTTTTTCTAAAAAAATTGAAATATTTACCTTACAATTAGGAAAATCATTTCACGATAAGAAAAAGAAAAGTTTTTTAACAAAATAGTCCATTTTTCAACCAGTGTGGTGAATTTTTACATAACAATATGAATCTTCAACTAGAACAGTTGAATTTTAAAACAACAAGATGCATTTTCAACTAAAAAGATAAATATTTAACTGGAGCACTTCAATTTCTAACCATGAAGGCGAGTATTCACACAAGAAAATTATTTTCAAATAGAAAGAATGATTTTCTAAGAAAAAATATAATGTTTCAACAAAATAGTCAAATTTCGAACTCAAAAAATAATTATTTTCAACCAAAAATGGAATAGTAACATTTTTAATTTAAAAAACCAATTTCAAACCAAGCTTATAAGAGTTTTATATAAAAACAAAGAATCTTCAACTGAAGGAGTTGAGTTTTCAAACGGACAAATTAACTTCTAATTAAGAAGATAAATTGAGTATGAAAATTTGAGTACTCAAATTTGAAATAGGAAAAATGGATGTTTAACTAAAAAAATGAATTTTCGACTGAAACTATGAAATTCTCAACTAAAATAAGTTAAATTTTAAGTTAAAAGAAAATTATTTATAACACAAGAAACTAACTTTCAAACAAATAATTACATTTTTACACAAAATGATGAAGAATCAAATGAAATCATGAATTTCTAACAGAAGTAGCTGGATTTTTAACCAGAAACACGAATTTTCAACTGAAATGATGAACATTTAACTAGAATAGTTCAATTTTTGTAGAAAAAATTAATTTTAAACCAAAAAAAAGAGTAAAGAGATACAATACGTTAACCGTAAAGAAGAATTTTTGAAGAACAATATTAACTTTCGAAGAAAAAGATAACTTTCTATCAAATAAGAATCGATTTTACAACAAAATATGAGCAGTTTCAACGAAAGAATTGAATTTAATGACAAATTTTCACCGGATTGTCGAATTTTGAACAAGAAAAGATCAATTTTCCACTAAACATGAAACGCTTACATTTTCAGTTGAAGAAATCGATTTTCAACCAAACTGATGAATTTTCAGGTATGATGATGAATCTTCAACGGGAATAGATGTATTTTAAGAAAGGAGATGAATTTCTAACGATCAAGTTTTTTTCAACAAAAAAGGCAAATTTTCCACGGAGTACATAAATTCGAAAGAAATAGTTTTATTTTCAAATTCAAGAATCAATGTTCAACTAAATACTTGGACTTTCACCAAAAAAAGGTGAATTGATTTTTAACCAAGATTTCAATCAGAGGTGAATTTATTGTGAATCGAAATACTGCAACTTTATCAGACAAATTTGTTTTTCAACAAACAATTTTGAATTTCAAACAAAGAAGTTGATTGTTCAACTAAAAAAGGATGAATTTGCAAAGAAAAATGTAAAAAAAAACTTTCTATCATAATCAGAAATATTTCTTCTTCTGAATACTATACTCCTGCTCTAAAGACTGCTTGAAGTACTTCCTTCATTCAGAATTAGGGAGAGGAAACTTTGAAATTGTGATGAATTTTGAATTGGAAGGATTTTTTTGGATTCCTTTCTTCTGAGTCCGAATTATAATTAGTTCAAAAAGTTCCCGTCCCGTGTAAAAAATTCTCTGTCCCAAGTGGAATTCTACTCTTTCACTGAAACTCCTTGCCCTAAAATAGAAACTATGATCATTTTGTGAAATTCCCTGTCCCAAGTCAGATAAATGAGGGAAAAAACAAATACAACATGATAAATACATTTTTTTGGAAAAACGAAGATAAGAATTCTTTTTGTATGTTTGGGCTATTATCAATTTGATTATAAAATTCGATTCAGCTTAAAAAATCCCACAGAGCAAATTTCTAAAATGTTTTTCTTATATTGGGAAAAAATAAAAATTCTACCTCTTAAGACTTATAGACATATTTAAATATTTTGAGAATCAGATTAGAGAACGTTACATTCTTCAAATCAAATGATAAGCTCTCGTTTTGATTCATAAAAAGGAAGCGGTCATTTCTCGTATTTTGTCTGTAGAATTTTTGATAGTCTAGATTGAGTCGAGTAGATTCAAGGTTTTTAAATGAAATTCCCGGTCATTTCCCGGTTTCCCGGTCAAGTCATCACCCTGAGAAACGATATTATAAATATTCACAAAGGACTTTTAAGGCCAGGTAAAAAATAAGCTAAGGAGTGCAGAATAGATG
>WSXT02000030.1:2757988-2771057 GCA_011762715.2 Neuroterus valhalla
TACGTAATTTATGGACGATCCCCAATATTTTATTCGCATTCTGTGACTAACTGTGAAGAGAAATGTTGAATCCCGAACTCGATTCATCTAATATTGGGAATTCTGAATAAAATTTTTAAATATGTCTTTTTCTCTTATGGGAAATACGTGTTAAACTTCACGGGGCTTGCGCCACCTCTAAATACTATTTTTTCCAACAACAAAAAGTGCATTTATTTTTTTGTGGATTAGAACGAATTCCCGGGCGTTTTGCACAGAAGCGTAAGATGCCCCCCACCCAAATGTCCGTTAGTAACGCTCTCCCCCCAACCAAAAAAACTATGCTCAAAAGCAACTAGAACTTCGATATGTAAATTATGTCTTTAACCCCCCTCGAAAAAATTTTCTACTACGCCACTGGTTTTGCATAAAAATTCGAAAAAAAAAATCTTTATAATTCAATTATGGACCAGCCTAATGTTGAGCTTTAAAATTTTTCTACGCGAGTTAGCACCCTTCGATTTGGTCTTTTCAATACAGTATCTTGTCATTCGAATACGTCAAAATGTATCTCGTTTGAAGAAAGCACCGAATATAAACCAATTGGATGTGAAACAATATTGAGAAAGCCATAAAATTGAAATCCCCTGGTTAAAGCTAAATTTGCATAAACGTTCTCAGCAATCTGGACACAAGATGGTTCATTAGTTCAGAATAACGTCATGGCGTAAGCGCTTCCTGCGTCCGAGCAGTGCAAACGCCTGTCTGTCTACTTGTCCGTTCCATCGTGTACTAGTGTAGTACTTAGACTCCTTCCGTTGCTCCTTTTCTCTTCCAGATGCAGACGTCTGCTCGTCGAGTCTAAATGGTGGAGTGAGAGTGAGAGAGACAGAGGGGGGGAAAGACGAGACGGAAAATTAAAGGGTGGGTGGGAGAGAGAAGGAGAGATGATGCGATGCATCCATGTCTCGCAGGTGCAGATGTAGGTGTAGTATGCAGGTCCGGTGAGTGTAACGAGAGCCAGACACCCGCGCGTTATCTCTGCACGTTGGAAATATGAGCGATGCATTTTTTTTTGTTGGCTTGACGTAGCCTCTGTAGAATCCATAGTCTTTCTCTGTTCACTCCTCGTCCTTTTCGATCCAGCAAACGCCGTTTTCTTCGTGTTAACACGATGCCGTGCACTAATGCAGTACGTCATTGTAAATACTAACGAGGAATGAACTACAGCATGCAAAAACTTGATACACTATCGCTAAGTTCAAGAAAATCATGCTCAGAGCTAAATATACGACTTTCTCTGCAAAAATTTCACTGAGAACGTTGTATTTTACCGAGATTTACTCAGTGTTTAGACAGAATGGAAGGGAAGAACATTATTCTTTCTTAACTGCATCATACTTTTGCAGATTTTATCAAGACTCTGGAAGGAAAATTTAGTTTGAATATATATTGCGATTGACAACACAATTCGACAAAATTTGACGAATAGGTATTTTGAATGGGAAGTGATTCCGATTAGTTTTTTAATGTTGATATGATACCAGCGACTAAATTACTTTAGCGAAGGTTCCAATAGTTCCTGAGACAATCGCAAAAATGTGAAAAACGATCTTTTTCTGTACAGTTAATAATTTGATGCATGAGATTTTTCCATAGCAAATCGTTGTTTCAAAGGAATGCAAGGTAACTATAAATAATTATTTATAGTTCAAGGAAATACTACAGACTTCTGAAAATTTCAAGTTATTCCAAATGCTTCCAACGAATTTCAAAAAATTTCATCAAATAAAAGTTTAGAAAGGTTCTTGTATCATATACGAAATGTGCAAAAATTGAAGCGAATTGAAAAAATTCAAGGGATTCCAGAAGATTTATTTCAAAAGATTTATTGTCGGTTTTTTAGGGACCTAAAGAAGTTTCTCCCCAATTCGAAATATTCCGAAGGAACTTCGCAGTTTCTAGTGGGATCTCACGACATTTGAACAGATTCTAAAAGATTGCAAGAGTTTTCTCAAGGATTTCAATTCTTCTCAAGGAATTTTCTGGGTTAATAAAAGATTTCAGGAATTACAAAGATTAAAAGGGATTTCGAGGATTCTCCGAATATTGTGAAGGTTTCCAAAATTTTGAGGATTTTCTGAAAATTCCAAAAGACACCCTGCACTTTAAAAAGATTTCAAGAAATTTCGAGAGTTTTCTCAAGAAATTTAATGATTTTGAAGGCTTTTCTGGGATATTAGAAGATTTGAGGAATTTCTAAGAATTTGAAATTATTTTTAGGGATTTCGAGAATTTTCCAAAGATTTTGAAGTACTCTCCGAATTTTGAAAAAATGTCCGGTTCGTTAAAGAAAATTTGAAAAGATTTTGGAGAATTTTGAGAATCTTCCAAAAATTTCAAAAGATACGCTGTTATTTGGAAATATTTCAAGAGGTTGATAGAGTTTTTTCAAGAATTCAATGACTTGAAGGGATTTTCTGGGATAATGAAAAATTTCAGGAATTTCTAGAAAAATGAAATGATTTTGAGGGATTTCCAATTTTTTCCAAATACTTAGAGGGATTCCCCAAACTTTTGAAAGATACTCGGTTATCCAAGAAAATTCGAAGAGATTCCAAACATTTTTGAGGATTCTCCCAAAATTTCAAAAGATACCCTGCATTTGGAAAAGATTTAAAGAGATTTTCGGAGTTTCCCAGAGAATTCTAATGATTTTGAAGGATTTTCTGGGATAATAAAATATATTTCAGAAATTTCTAGCAATTTGAAATGATTTCAAGAGATTTCCAGAATTTCCCGAATATTGTAATAGATTTCGTAAACCTTCCCTAGACACCCACTTATTTAGGAAAATTTGAAGAGATTTCAAAGAATTTTGAGGATTTTTCCGAAATTTCAAAAGATATCCCGCATTTTGAAAAGATTTCAAGAGATTTCTAAAGAATTCTAATGATTTTGAAGGATATTCTGGAAAAATAGAAGATTTCAGGAGTTTTTCGGAATCTGAATTATTTCTATGGATTTCGAGAATTTTCCAAATATTTTGAAGTATTCCCCGAACACTGGAAAGATATCCGGTTGGTTTAAGAAAATTTTTAAAAGATTTTGAAGAATTCAAAAGATACCGTGTTATTTGGGATTGCGAGAGTTTTTCCAAGAATTTTAATGATATGAAGGGATTTTCCGGGATAATAAAAGATTTCAGGAATTTCTAGGAATTTAAAATGATTTCAAGAGATTTTGGGAATTTTCCGAATAATATAACGGATTTCCTAAACAGTTGAAAGATATCCATAGGGACCCGAACTTCATGCAAATCGCATAATCGCATGATTTTTCATAATGAAATATTACTTGAAATTACATTACATCGCACACATCGCATTACATTACATTTTCGTCGACATAAAATCGTGTCTCTAGATATCCGGTTAGTTAAGAGGATTCCAAGAGATTTCAAACATTTTTGAGGATTTTCCAAAAATTTCAGAAGGTACCCTGTTATTCGGAAACATTTTGAGGGATTCGATTCTTCCAAAGGATTTTCATGATTTTTTCAAACGATCTTCCGGGACAATAAAAGATTTCAGAAATTTTTAAGAATTTGAAATTAATTCAAGGGATTTTGAGAACTTTCTTAATATTTTAAATGATTTCCTAAACTTCTGAATTCCAAAAACTTTGTTAGATAACCTGTAAGGAAACCGGCGAATATATTTGCCGGTTTTCTTAATATTTCAAGAGTTTTTCTAAATAATTGAAAATATTCTAGAGATTTTTTAATTCAGATGTTTTTGAGTGAAGTCAATTCTCCTCGGAAGGATTTTGACGGATTTATTTATTATTCACGAGAAATTGGAAAAGAGTGCAAAAAGCTTTTTTGAATAATTTAAAAGATTTCCCAGATTTTCAAACGTTTTGGGTTACGGGATTTCAAGCAATTTTAAGCACTTTTGAGCGACTCAAAACCATTTTCAAGGGTTTCTAGTATTTTCAAAACATTTAAGGGTATTTTTCAAGATCTCAGAGGATATCAGGGACTTCAAGAGATTGAAAGGGATTTTTTGAGATTCTAAAAAGTTTCAGGAATTTCGAATAATTTTAAAATATTTTAAGAGAAGTCCAGTGATTTCAAGTGATCAGAAATTTTGAAGTAATTTGAAACATTTTTAATCTTGCAGAAGATATTCGAATTTCGAAGTGGGTAGCCCCACAAGAATACTTCTAAAATTACTAAAATTGATAATTTCTTCAAATCTTCCGTTTTTCACTCGACGAAATAACACATTTCACTTTTATAATAAAACCCTTCCGGATCCAGGAATATGTTCAAATACTCAATGCAATATTTTTTTGACTTAACCGTTGAATAGTAACTTTGAGAAGCCTACAGTTTTACACACCGCTGAATTTATGAAACGATAAATTACTTTCCAGGAGTTTTATTGAAAAGCAAATTTGCCTACTTTTAACGAAGGATAACCATCTACTAAATCAAACCATGAAATTACCTCTAACTTCCTGGAAGTTGACATAAAGATTAAACCAGGCAAATGAAATTATCTTCTAGCTGCAAAGTCTCTCTCATCTTTGTGTTTTATATTTACCAACAGATACGACCTTAATCCAACAGCAAGTTTAACAATCATTCGAACAATAAGATCAAACCATAAAATAATACTATTGAACTCTCTAAAAGCTTTCCTTCCAGTTCGAATATGTTTTATCCCAATTAGCCAATTAAATCCCATCCAAGCAATCCCTAGTCTCACGAAAGAAATCCCAATTCAAATCAACTCGATATTTCAGTTTACCAACCCTAACTCAATTACGATCCAGAATTGTGGGGCTCTTCTTCTAAGAAGCTGCTCCAGAAGTAGATACATTCAAGACATGATTATTGTGAAATTGAAAAGAGGTTAAAAAAATAGAAAAAGGAAAATAATGTAAAAGGAGAATCCACTATGGTGGGCCTTGAAGGCATTGTGTACTGTGTATATTACGACCCATGCACCTATGCGGAATTCCTAGCGGGGGCGTGAGAGAGGAGAGACGAGGGGCAAAAATAGGAGAGAGAAGAGAGAACAAGTATCTCGTAAAAAGGACTGGAGGCTCTCTACCTCGCGGTGTATGTTCTATGTAGTCCCCTGCACCAGTTATTTATTATGGCTCCCGTTTATGCTTTATTTGTTATTTGCCTGCCCTGCTCACCCTTCCCGGCCACACTCCACCTTTACACCAACTTTTGTGCTCCTCGCTTCCTTATCTGTGTATGTGAAAGACAAATACCAAGATGACAAGCTCTTGTTATAAATTTATGTTGATCATCCTTGGGATGGAAGAAAAATTTATTATTCATTTCAGAAACTTTTCCATTTAAGAAATCAATTACCCTTCGTTAAAATAAATTCTTGCCTTTCTGAACTTCAAAAAAGACGAGACAAATATTCCCAGATCTCTTAATTTCAATCATAAAATGAGGCAATTGTTGAAGAATAAATTAATCGAGGGTTGAGAAGGCTCGCTTAATTCTTGGTTTAATCTCTTGTGATTTTTATTGAACCCGTAGCAGACTAACTGACGGGAAAGGAAATTGCCCAATTGTTATAATTACGATCGAATCATTCATATCTCGGTACTTAATATAATATCCGTGGCATTCAGAACTCGTGTCTTTCCGAGAATCATTAATGTGCGCTATATGACCCACGTCAGGAGATTATTTGCTGCCGTTTGACAAAACTATTTCTTGTTCAAGTTTTGACGGTTTCATCGCACGTCACGTCAAAAGAGGAAGGGGAAGGGGAAGCAGGACCCATGCCATCAAAAAGCCAGAACTCGACGAAGTGCAAAATTCCCATTCTTAAAATTTGGCGCCATTCAAGATCTACTGCGCCTGCGCCTTATCCTCGCGAAACAACGTGGCGGATTCGACTCGTCTCTTTCTACCCAAATTCCCATTTTTACACTTACATTCCGAGCAATATCCGAATTACACAATACGAATATCTTTTTAGGCAGAATGTACTTTAATGAGGGGAGGAATTAAAATTCCATAGAGAGTTCAGATAAAGGTTCATAGGCTATGTATTTTAACGAATCTACGTCACGCCATAAACTTTGGATCTAGCCAAATTAAATAATTAGTAGACCGAACATTGAGGGAATAAATTGACTGAATTTGAAACGCAGTCAAATCGCTCTCATCCATGGAAAAATGAAAATGATTTAACAAAGTAAATTCGATAAAATTCTAAAAAAAATATCATTTTTGCTAAAATCAAATGAATTAAACGAAATATAGTTATTTTTAACAAACTCAATTTTGGTAACTTCAAGTGAAGTCTACTACATTCAATGCAAGTGAATTTTGTTGAATTTACAAGAACATAACTGAATACTGCCATATCATTGAAATTGTACACTCTTTCGTTCTTAATTTGATCGAATTCTATCAGTTTTTTAATAAAATATAGTACATTCTATAGAGTTCAAGTGAATTAAACTGAATGTAAGCAAATTTATCAAAAAACAAGTCGCTTTAACTGAATTTATTGAAAGTCAGAATTGAATTTGAATCAATCCAGAATCCATTTTTTTTTTGAAATTGGAACAGTTAAACTTGGAATTGAAAACAATCAATTGACGATAACAAAAAAACGGATTTCCAACAAAATAGTTCATTTTTCAAACAATCTGATGGATTTTCAAATGACATTATGAATCTGTACCCGGAACCGTTGAATTTCAAACCAAGAAAAACAATTTTTAACTAAAAAGATGAAAATCCAACTAGAGCACTCCAATTTTTAACCATGAAGGTGAATATTCAAACAAGAAGAATAATTTTCAAACAGAAAGGATAATTTTCTAAGAAACAATTAAATAGTTTAACAAAACAATTTCAAACCAAGCATAAGTGTTTTCTACTAAAAAAAGAATCTGCAGCTGAAGAAGTTGAGTTCTTAAACAGTTTAATTGACTTTAACTGTTAAGGTAAATTCTTATCGAAAATTTGAAAAATCACATTTTTAATTGAAAAAATGGATGATTAACTAGACGAATAAAATGTTATCTAAATCTATGGAATTTTCAATTAGAATAAGTTGAGTCGTCAGTTTAAAAAAAAATACTTATAAAAAAAACTAACTATCAACAAAAAAAAAACTATCGTTCAACAAACGAAAAGAAACTAACTTCCAAAGAAATTATGACATTTTTACACAAAATGATAAAGAATCAAATGGAACGGTAAATTTTTACCTGAAGTAATTGAGTTTTAAACCAGAAAGACGAAGTTTTAACTGAAATGATAAACATTTAACTAGAATAGTTTAGTTTTTGACAAAAAAATTGATTTTCAAACAAAAAATACAATTTTTCAACAAGTTGGTTCAAATTTGATCGATAAAAATAAAATTGTTTCAACAAAAATAGGATAGTGACGTTTTTGACTCAAAAAATTAATTTAAAACCGAACATTAAGAGTATCAACTAGATGAATGTTCGACTAAAATGGAAAATGTTCAACTGCTTAACTTGAATTGTTATTCTTAAATAAGAATATTACCCTCCGAAATATCTAAATCTAAAAGTATCTAAATTCTCGAAGAAATAGTTCGATTTTCAAATTCAAGAATCAATGTTCAACCTAATACTTGATTTTTCAACTAAAAAAAGATGAATTTTCAATGAACAATGTAAACAAGTTTTCTATCATAAGTCAGAAATATTTCTTCTTCGGAATACTACTATTCTAAAGACTGCTTAAAAACTTTCTTTATTTCAAGTAAGGAAGAAGGGTTTTTAAAATTTTGAATTGGAGGAACGATTCCAAAAAATTCTTCTCTTCTTAATCCGAATTATAATTTGTTTAAAAAGTTCCCGTTCCATGTAGAAAAATCCCTGTTCCAAGTGAAATTATACTTCTAAACTGAAACTCCCTGCCCTAAAATAAAAACTATAATTTTTTTCTGAAATTCACTGTTTCAAGTCAGATGAATGAGGAAAAGGCAATAAAACGAGATAGAAACATTTTTTGAAAAAATTAAGATAAAAATTCTTTCTGTAGGTTTGGGCTTTTATCAATTCGATTATCAAATCTGAGTCAGCTAAAATAATCTCACAGAGCAACAAATTTGCAAAACATCTTTCTTATAATAAAAAAAATATATAAATGCTTCCTCTCATGACGTATATTTAATTATTTTGAGAATCAGATTAAATGAACGTTACATCCTTTAAATCAAATGATAAATATCTCTTTTTGATTCATAAAAAGAAAGCGGTTATTTCTCGTATTTTTTCGGTAGAATTTTTAATAGTCTAGGTTAAGTCAATTGAATTCTCGGTTTAAAATTAAATTCCCGGTTTTTCTCCAGTCAATAAAATTCCCGGTTTCCTCCTTATATGTTGTTTTCTTCAAGAAATTTTTAACAAGTAGAATCAAGATGAATTCAAATATTTCCAAACTGAATAATACTGGTGCTGCTGATGTGCACATAAGGAAGTGTAATTGCGAGTGCGACAATCAATATCCATGGCATCAACAGAAGCGAACATGAAAGCATCCTCGCCATTCTCCTGCCACTATATGACATTGAATACTTCACCTAGGTTTTCAAACACAATACAGAATTCTCATTTATCAGGGTAGAGTGAGGGGGGGGGGGGGGATAAAATGAAATTGAGAGAAAAAGAGAGACATCAAGGTAATTTAGAGAAGAGACCGAGAAAGAGAATAATACGTTAAACCAGCAACAGCAACTACTACTCTAATTGGCCACTTTGTCCATTTATTCGATTTATTTAAATTATGGGACAATTGACAGTAGGCATTCTATTTTTTAAATCTCCCCGGCCACCGGGCTGATTGGGCGAGATTGGCGTGAGACACTGGCCCCACAGATTCCCCAGTTGTGGGCTTAATCAGCTTTGATTGCTGGCTCCTCTCTTTCTCTCCCACCCTCTCTCTCTTACACTCTCTCACTCTCTCACTTACTCTTTCACTCTCCCTCTTTCTCTTTCCGCGCGACGGACGCGCGCATTGTACTTTTTATTTTATTCTGCTTTACATCAGTCCCTCTCTTGTCTTCCCCTCTTTCTCTCTCCTGTTCTCTTTCAGAGTCTTTCTCCTAATCTTTCATTGGATCTCCTTGTCTTTTATTGGATGCAACATATCGAAATATTGTGAGAATGTTCCGAGGACGAGGTTGTTCTCTACTTTGGGAGAAACGATGATGTTTCCTCCAGCCCAAATATACCCCCCACCCCCTTGAGAGAGTTTTCCCCCCACGAGTTAAATTCTCCGCCCCCAAGATTTCCCCCTCTCCACTTTTAATTCAACAAGATCACGATCGAAATCCAACTGATCGTCGATCGACTTCTTTCATCTTTTCATTCCGCGATAGCGACCCCCCAACCCCCCAGCTTAGACTCCTCATCGAAAAATGATACCAGAAATTCCTTGTTCCATTCTTGTATGGGTTAAAAGTAAAAGGGAAAGAGAAAAAGAGGTTGAGAGTTATTTATGGCATTCTGGGATTCAGAGTTAATAATTTAGGCGAAAAAAACTAATTGGCGAATTGGAAATATTTGTGAATTGGTGAGGTATGAGAAAAAGGGGGAATGGCTTTTTAAAATGGACCGGAACCTTGAATTAGGACCGGTTATGTTGATTAATGATTTGGTTTGTTTCTTCAATCTGCATTGGACATTTCTTTTGGAGTTTTCGGTTTTGGTGGTCTTTGTTTTGAGTTGTAGTATTATAATGAGGTAAGGGGTATTTTAAATATGTGAAGTCGAGTCAGATGAGGGATTAGATGGTGGATAAAAATGGTAAGATGTGAGTTTTTGAGCGATTGGGGATATTGCAGTCACTTTCGAATCATTTTACAATCTCTTGCAATCAGCGAAGTTTCAAGGATCAACATGTTAAAGAATTTCGGAGAAATATAAATTTTGAATAACTGCCTTTGAACTAAAATTTTCCTTGTAAATCTCAAATTATGCAAGTTTCTCGAGTTGAAATTTTCGATTACTCGATTCAAATCATTCAATTTGTCATAAAAATTAGGAAATCAAAAATCAAATGGTAGATTTTTTTGAAAGTCTATTCTGTCAAAATGATCCATTCTCATATTTTCGTTTAGAAATTATACTTTTTCATGAAATTCTTCAATTTTGAACTTTGCAATTTTGAATGGACTATTTCAAAAGTTTCAAACTTGAAATGTTCAGTTTTTGAGGATTTTTCTGAAGTTTGAAGTGATTTTCAGAAACACGATTTTCATGTTTCTCTCTTTCCTTCGAGCAGCGATTTGCCCCCACCTTAACCCCCCTGGGACCCACGGACACTCATCCTATTTCCTTGATAATTCCTATAATGCTGTGGGCGGATATTCCAATAAAGGGGGAAGAGCCCCTGGACCGAAACGTTGAAAGCTGGGACAACTTGTTTCGTCGGATTACAGTTTATGGTGACATTATTCGCGCTCAAGAAAAAAAATCTTATTTTATAAAACCATCACCGAATTTCGGAAACCGCTACCAAAACAATTTACTATAAAGTTAGAAGAGATCTAGCTTGCATTTCAAAATGAATTCTTCAAAATTATAAATCATAGAATAATTAGAATGAAGATATAAAGTTTTCACGCTAGGAAACGTTCCAGGGTGGCGATTCGGCGGACGATTTGAAATTCCCGGTCATTTCCCAGTTCTTCACGGTCAAGTTTTTTAATTTTTCGGGTCAACTAGAAGCAACACATTTAAATTTTTCGCAAAACCCAAGACTTTTTTTTTTAATTCATGACGTTCATTCTAAACATCCTTTAACAAACCAGATCAAAGATTGCAAAATAAATCAGATTTTAAAAAAATACTCTAGTTTTCAACAACAACAAAAATCATTCATTTACAAAAATTGAAACAGTTAAACTTGAAAATAAAAAAATCAATTCACGATAACGAAAAAACAACAGATTTCCAACAAAATAGTTTATTTTTCAACAAATGCCTTGAATTTTTCAATAACATTATGAATCTTCAACCAGAACAGTTAAATTTCAAAACAAGAAGATAATTTTTCTTCTAAAAAGATAAATATTTAACTAGAGCACTTCAATTTCCAACCATGAAGGTGAATATTCAAACAAAAAGATTAATTTCCAAATAGAAAGAATCATTTTCTAAGAAAAAATATAATGTTTTAATAAAATAGTTGAATTTCGAACTCCAAAAATAAAACTGTTTTCAATCAAAAATGGAACGGTAACATTTTTAGTGTAAAAAACCAATTGTGAACATGGCATAAGTGTTTAATACTACAAAAAGAATCTTTAACTGAAGGAGTTTAGTTTTCAAGCAGATAAATTAACTTTTACTGGAAAAAGATTATTGAACAAAAATTTGATTACTCAACTTTCAACAAAAAAAAAGTATCTTCCAGCAAACAAAAACAACTGTCAAACAAATTATTACATTTATACACAAAATGATGAAAAACAAATCAAATTATGAATGTTTCACTGAAGAAGTCGAATTTTGAACCAGAATGACGGATCTTTAACTGAAAAGATGTACATTTAACTACAATAGTTCAATTTTTTCTAAACACTTAATTTTCAGCCAAGAAATATAATTTTTCAACATAATGGTTGAAATTCGAACCATAAAAATAAAATTTTTTGAACAAAAAAGGAATAGTGACATTTTTGTCTTGAAAAATTAATTTTAAACCAAACATAAGAGTTTTCAACTAGATGAATGTTCGACTGTATAACTTGAATTGTTGATCGTAAAAAATAATATTAACTTACAAAAAAAAATTTATTTTTCTACCAAAAAAAAAACGATTTTTCAAAAAAATATCTGAAGTTTCAACGAAATAATTGAATGTTCGATTAAAAAAAAAAACAAATTCCAACCAAAACTATTTTTCAACAAACAGAAAAAAACTAACTGTCAAACAAATTATTAAATTTATACACAAAATGATGAAGAATCAAATGAAATTGCAAATATTTAATGAAGTAGCTGAATTTTAAACCAGAATGACGAATGCTTAACCAAAATGATGAACATTTAACTACAATAGTTCAATTTTCGCAAAAAAACTAATTTTCAACCAAAAAAATACAACTTCATTTTAGACTAAAAATAAGAGTTTTCAACTAGACAAATGTTTGACTGTATAACTTAAATCGTTGATCGTAAAGAAGAATTTTGAAGAAAAATATTAACTTCCGAAGAAAAAGATATTTTTCTACAAAAAACGATTTTTCACAAAATATCTCAAGTTGCAAAGAAATAATTGAATTTTCAATTAAAAAAAGACAAATTTTCACCGGAATTTCGAATTTTGAACTAGAAAAGATCAATTTTCCACAAAGAATGAAACAATTGAATTTTCAGCTGAAGGAATTGATATTCAATCAAACTGATGGATTTTCAGGTATAATGATGAAGCTTCAAATGAATAGATGTATTTTAAGCAAAAAGATGAATTTCAACCATAAAGGGTAATTTTCTACAAAAAAGGCAAATTTTCCAAGAAGTACATAAATTCTCAAAGAAATAGTAAAGTAGTTACAATTTCAATCAGAGGTGAATTTTGAATCAAAAAATCAAAATAATGCAGCTTTAACTGAAAAATATGATTTTAAACAAACAAGTCTAAATTTTCAGAAAGTAGTTGAATTTTTTACTCAAAAAGGATTAATTTGCAATGAACAATGTAAACAAGCTTTCTATCATGATTCAGAAAGATTTCTTCTTCGGAATACTTTTCAAAATTCCTCTCTTCTAAATCCGAGTTATAATTAGTTTAAAAAGTTCACGTTCCACTCAAAAAATTCCTTGTTCTAAGTGAAATTATACTTCTTCACTGAAACTCTCTGTCCTAGAATAAAAACTATAATTTTTTTCTGAAATTCCCTGTCTCAAATTCGGATAAATGAGGAAAAGCTAATAAAACGCGATAAATACATTTTTTTGAAAAAATAAAGATTATAATTAATATAATATTGATTATATAATAATAATAATGAATAAATCTGACAGAGCCTGAAATTTGCAAAACATTTTT
>WSXT02000030.1:2771157-2783545 GCA_011762715.2 Neuroterus valhalla
ATTGCTTTCTGAGATTTATTTAGCTGACCGAAGTTTGCATAATGGAATTGATGATAGCCCAAACATACAGGACGAATAATTTTCTCAATTAAAAAAAAAAAAAAAATTTATTATTTTTGCATGTTTCATTTGCTTTCTCCTCATTCATCTGACTTGAGACAGGGAGGTCGAATATTTTAAGTATTCGAATTGAGAAAATTCAGAAAATTGCTCTTTCAATTCCAAATTCGTCAGAATTTGAAAGTCCCCTCTTCATAATTTTAAATGAAGAAAGTTCACATTGCTTATTGCGAATTCATCCTGTTTTAGTTAAAAAAATCAACTACTTGGTTGAAAATTGAATTATTTTGTTGGAAATGACACTTTTTTGTTGAAAGTGCAATCATCTGTTCTTGTGAAGATTCAATTATTTAGTTGAACATTGTTTTTTGAACTTAAAAATTAAACTATATCTTTCAGAATTTATTTTCTTCTTTGAAAAGTCGACTATGTTGTAGGAAATTAATCTTTATGGATGAAAATTCACCATTTTCGCATAAAATACGTTTATTCCAGTTGAAGATTCATCATTTTACCTGAGAATCCATTGGTTCGGTTGAAAATTGATTTCTCTAACTCGAAATTTAACTGTTTCATCCTTAGTGGAGAATGAGATTTTCTAGTTAAAAATTCAACTATTTGGATAAATATTCGTCTTTATGGATTTATTAATTACTTCGTAAAAATTCACATATTTTGTTGGAAACTTGATTTTTGTTATAAAATTAATTTTTGTTTGAAATTTCAACTATTCTAGTAGAGGGTTCATCATTTCAGATATAAACTCATCTTTTTGGTTTAAAATTCAACTGCTTCAGTTAAAGATTTAAAATTTTATTTGAAGATTCATCATTTTGCTTCAAAATCGATTTGTCTCAAAGTTGGTTTTTAGATACAAGCTATTTTTTTCGGTTATAAGTAATTTTAAATGAAAATTCCATAGTTGTAGTTGAAAATTCATGTGTTTGGTTGAATTCAAAATTGGAGCATTAAAATTTTGGTTGACGATAATTTATCTTTTTTGCCAAAAATAAATTCATCTGCTGAAAATTCAACTCTTTCAGTTGATGATCAAAATGTTGCTGTTCCATTTTCGGTTGGAAACAATTATTTTTTCAGTTCAAAAGCCAATTATTTTGTGAGAACATTCCATTTTTTGGTAGAAAATGAATCTTTCTATTTGACTATTAATCTCCTTGTTTGAATATTCACCTTTATCATTAAAAAATTGAAGTTCTCTAGTTGAATATTTATCATTTTAGTTGAAAATTCATCACTTTTGTTAAAAAATGAACTATTTCGTTATAAATCCATTTTCTTTATCGCAAATTGATTTTTTCAATAATTGTAAGTTTAACTGTTCCAACTTTTGTAAAAAAATGTCTGCCAAATCGTCACCCTGAAAATGCGATTACGTAACGCCCCAGCAATAAAAGGCACGATGTACTTTGGCTTTTCGCAACATTGACTATGTTTAGAGTGACAATTTTAAATGGATCCCTTTAAAAACATGAACATTGCATTGTCCTCACAACAATTATATTCCTGAACGAGGGGACGACCTTTCCGCCTTCTCATACGCGCGGGTCCTATGTTTATTCCTGTATTGAATTCAACTATCATTGAATCATCCTGCTACAACACTTTCAAGCGTCTATTCTCGCGCCATTCTAGCAATAACTCATTCTTGATCCAAATCTGTCACTCTGCTATTCCAACTTTATTGTCTTTGCTAAAATCTGAAATATCGCCAGACAGATTCATTCGAATCATTCAAAACAAATTACTTAATCAGCACATTAAGTTACGCAATTTTGAGAAAGTTAGATTTAAAATTTTCCACAGTTGCTTGAGTTCTTATTTAAAATTTCTACAAGCTTGAGCAGTACCTAGCACAAAAATGGCTTCGATTCGCAAATTTTGACTAATAAGTCAACTAATTTTTGATCGTATATTCTCTAAATTGAATATCAAAGGTTTCAATTGTTTGGAGTTATTGAGAATCAGAAGTGTTTGAAATTCAAATCTCAATTATTAATAACTGAACATTTGAATTTGAATAAATGAATTTTATGTACCTAAAATAAACATTTTGTCAGCTTTAGAAATTACTTTCCCAATATTTAATGACTGGAATAAATTTGTGAAAATCGTGAAATGACCAAAAATTTTTTTCCCCAGATTCTAGTGAAACCTGAAATATCGAAAATTTCTGCTAAAAAAATATTTATTGAGAGTAGTTTGTCAGCAAGAACTGAAGGCTATAATATTATTATTCCTGAAAAAAAATTCTTAAAAATTGAATGATATACTTGAACTCTGTGTTGCTCCTACCATGACTTTTTAACTCATTATTTAAAAAACGTCAACTACAATGGGACATAAAAAGTATTATTGACAATAACCGCTCGAGCAAAATATGTCGACGAAATAGAAAAAACAGGTGCGATCGGATGCGCACAAACGGGGATTTTCCCGAACGGTCCATTGTTTCAACTTTAATCGCTCATAGCGAATAGCAAATGGAAATTTGAGAGCCAGCTCTCAACTTGTAACCACTAAACGAATAATGAAGTGAATCCACTAACGGCATCTCTATCGATCCAACCCATAGAATCCTCTTCAAATTCCCAACTCTTTATTTACAAGAATCCGTGATGATGATTTAAGTGATGGTTTTTTTTAATCACCCCTCAAGATTGATTCGTCTCAAGTTCAGTTTCCTCTGTTTTTTTCCACAATAATCAAAAAATTTTTTTTAAATGAATTCGCAGAAGCATAATAATAGGTTAACGGATGTCCCGAAACGTTTTTTTCCGAAAATTCATTCAAAAAATTTATTTGTGCTAAATTGAAAAAAAGGGCTACCACGATTTTGAGGTTAGGGTCGGTTTTTCATAAATGATACATAGAGGTCGTATTACCAGCAAGCGATTTTCAATTTTTCACCAATTTCATATTTTCATAGGAGTGAAGTTGTGGGGAGTTGTAACACACATAACCTCAAAATACACGTACTTCAAAAAAAATTTAGCAAAATATAACTTTTTTCGATTATACAACAAGAGTCTAAGAATTCGAGGACGTCCGTTAGCATGTGCTTTGTGATCCCTCCAGTTTTTGAGACTAAATATTTATTATTTTCTGAAAAAACCCGGGAAACCTAGAATCGATAATTTCCTAAGGATTAAATACCCTTAAATGGGAAAAAATTAAAGAAAAAACATAGATAAATGCAGATTTATTTTCATTCGTAGATGCAAATTTAGACCTTCCGTGAAAAAAGTGGATGTTGCGACTAAAAGAACAAAAGCTTCTTTGGATATTTTATTTTTGGAATAAATGAAGAATATTTTCACGGTCTAGACTTGAAAAATTAATTTGCATATGTAAATTTTTGGTTCATTGCACAACAAGTTCAGTCAGTAAGTAAGAATTGCGGTAATGACCCGCAATCTTGAAATCAATTCACATAGTGAATGTATGGAAGGGTCATGGTTCAACTTCTAGCTAATGGTTAACCAATTATTATCATATGTTTAATTCAAGCTTCGATAATCGTTCGCTCACTTACCTAATCCACAAGAGGAAATACGTCTTTTTGTCGTTGCAACATTTGTAGATAATGAAATAGTGCAAACTGAAATCTCGTCATTAGGAATAAGAGAATCGCAAAACAAATCGTTCTGCACTGCAATCAAAAAATTACTGTTGTTTCCTTTTCCATAATGCAAATTTTTGCTGAGTTCAGAATTAATTAGAAGATAAATTTGTATTCTAAAGACGCTGCAAATATTTCTTCTATTCTTAGCATAACAACTACTCTATTAATGCATTTTTTTTATCATTCAATAACAAATTTATAATATTTACGCATTTTTTCAACAATGATTTTATTATATTAAAGTAGTTGGAAAATTTATTTTCGATCGAAAACACGGCAATTTGAATTTGGCGGCACATAAGCCTCAAATTTAAAGGTTATGTTTTGCTAAAAATTAATTCATCTGCTTGAAAATTCAACTCTTTCAGTTGATGATCGAAATTTTACTGTTCCATTTTCGGTTGGAAACAATTATTTTTTCAGATCGAATTCCAATTATTTTGTTAGAACATTTTTTTTTCGATAAATGGAAAATTAATCTCTCTATTTGACTATTATCTCCTTGTTTGAATATTCACCTTCATCGTTCAAAATTGAAGTGCTCTAGTTAAATATTTATCATTTTAGTTGAAAATTCATCCTATTGTTCTGAACTGCAATCAAAATATTATTGTTCTTTCCTTTCCAAAATGCTCATTTTTACTGAGTTTAGAATTAATCAGAAAATAAATTTGTATTCTGAGGACGCTGCAAAGATTTCTTATATTGTTAGCATAAAAACTACTCTATTGATGCATTTTTTTTATTTACTAACAAATTTATAATATTTATGCAGTTTATTTAACAATAATTTTATTATATGTAAGTAGTCGGAATATTCATTTCTGAACCAAAACTCACAAAATCCTGATCGTGACTTGAAGAAGGAAAGCAATCACGGCAATTTGAATTTGGCGGCACATAAGCCTCAAACTTAGAGGTTATGTCTAACTGTGGCCCTGTGAATTTGAGCTCCCTATATTTGCAGGTTAGCTTCAAAATTTGAGTATTAGAATTTTGGTTCACAATAATTTATCTTTCTTGCTAAACTTAATTCCTCTGTTTGAAAATTCAACTCTTTCAGTTGATGATAAAAATGTTACTGTTCCATTTTGGGTTAAAAACAATTATTTTTTCAGTTCAAAATCCAAACTATTCTGTTAGAACATTGTATTTTTTGGTAGGAAATTAATCTTTCTATTCGACTATTAATGTCCTTGTATGAATACTCACCTTCATCGTTTAGAATTAAAGTGCTCTAATTGAATATTTATCATTTTAGTTGAAAATTCATCCTATTGTTCTGCGCTGCAATCAAAAAATTATTGTTCTTTCCTTTTCCATAATGCAAATTTTTACTGAGTTCAGAAATAATCAGAAGATAAATTTGTATTCTGAGGACGCTGCAAAGATTTCTTATATTCTAAGCATAAAAACTACTCTATTGATGCATTTTTTATTATTCAATAATAAATTTATAATATTTATGCAGTTCTTTTAACAATAATTTTATTATACTAAAGTAGTTGAAATATTCATTTCTGAACCAAAACTCACAAAATCCTGATCGTGACTTGGAAGAAGGAAAGCAATCACGGTAATTTGAATTTGGCTGCACATACGCCTCAAATTTAGAGGTTATGTCTAACTGTGGCCCTGCGAATTTGAGCTCCCTATATTTTTCAAGTTAAATTCAAAATTTGAGTACTAAATTTTGGTTGACAATAATTTATCTTTTTTGCTAAAAATTAATTCCTCTGTTTGAAAATTCAACTCTTTCCGTTGATGATAAAAATGTTACTGTTCCATTTTGGGTTAAAAACAATTATTTTTTCAGTTCAAAATCCAATTACTCTGTTAGAACATTGTATTTTTTGGTAGGAAATTAATCTTTCTATTCGACTATTGATCTCCTTGTTTGAATATTCACCTTCATCGTTGAGAATTGAAGTGCTCTAGTTGAATATTTATAATTTTAGTCGAAAATTCATCCTATTGTTCTGCACTGCAATCAAAAGATAATTGTTATTTCCTTTTCCATACTGGATATTTTTTCTGAGTTCAAAATAATCCGAAGATAAATTTGTATTCTAAAGACGCTGCAAAGATTTCTTATATTCTTAGCATAAAAACTACTCTATTAATGCATTTTTATTATTCACTAACAAATTTTTAATATTTATGCAGTTTTTCAACAATAATTTAATCATATTAAAGTAGTTGGAATATTTATTTCCGAACGAAAACTCACAAAATCCTGCTCGCGACTTCAAGAAGGAAAGCAAACACGGCAATTTGAATTTGGCGGCACATAAGCCTCAAATTTAGAGGTTATGTCTGAGTGTGGCCCTGTGAATTTGAGCTCCCCACAGCGGAAATTCGGTTTAAATATCCACTTCCAATTGATGTATAATTTCCGAGATAATTCCTCATCATTTCGATCCCACCTCATCGTGAACAGATTCGATGTCGATGTTAACAATCGATAAACTCCTTCGACCGTTTAATATCATAGATCGAGAGCAATAGTGAGAGCATATTATGAACGAGCATGTACCTCACAAGAGCGTGTGTATAAAGTGGCTCTCTTGTAGAGAATACATAAAATCAGTTATGGGAGGGGGGTAAAGAGAGAGAAAGAAGGAGAGAGAAACATTTAAAGTTGGGTGGAGGGAAAAGAGGAGAGGGGCAAAGAGAGTCTAGAGGTATATGAGAAAACAATAGAGCTGATTTGCAAACAATAGAATAACGTTAAGAGTCAAGTATTATACGCCGTTGTTACTTCTTGTGCCATAACGCCGGAGAGCATATGCCCATTAATATTCAAAGGCGAAAATAATGTAAACGACACGACAAAAATCGGGGGAATAATTTCAATTCTCCCGGTATGGGATTCGAGCCGGAATTCGTATAATACACGAGCCGGTATTCGTATCGTCTGCGAGACCCACTCCGTTGTTGTTTTTCCATCGAGATAAAACGCGAGAGAGCTTCTTTGATTCCTCGATAACGACCCACCCGAAGAGATATCGAACCAGATCTGGACCAATGTTCGCACGATTCTTCTAAATCGTGCTCGGATTTTTTCACTTTCTCACAATTATATATTTTTCAGGGCAAAACTATGTAATAGAGTAATATAAATATTAATGGGGCAAATTAAATAAATAAATTGATTCTTTTTAAATTTCCCGCCGTAATCAACCCAAAATCGTAATGCTAGACAGTCCGTCTTGACCATAACCTCTAATTGTGGTGTGATTGAGGCGCGAAATTTGAATTTTAATGAAGAGCTTCATGAGGATTGTTTACGTTCTGAGGTTCATTGCAGAAGGCAACGACCTATATCAGTTTTTCAAGAAAAGTGCATAACTACCAAGTCGATGTTCCGGATCAATGACCTTGCTTGATGCAAGTACAATGGCATCGAATATTTAAGCAACTTCCGGCGAGTTAATCGGGATTAATGAAAGAAAAATGGGAATAATTAAGATTTCTATTTTAAGCTAATTGAGTTGGTGGAAGGGAAGAGGAAGGAAAGAGTCTCGATTCACCCTCTCTGTCTCTCCACTCGGAAGGGAAAGGGAGGGATAGTGTGGGTGTTAGTCCAGTGTCGGGGAATCGAAAAGGATAAAATAATTGAATTGAAAAAAAAAGCAGAAGCAAGATTAAAGTCGGAGGACGACTGGATGGCACTCTGCATAAGGGCAAGGGGGAGTCAAATGAGAGCCTGTGGGGGCCGGAAGCCCCATCGTGGTTCAAATTATTCGAATCCTGTACGATTTCCGAAGCCCTAGCTAAGATCCGATTCGAGACGACGAAGCTGAATTCATAAAGTAGTAGTTGCCACATCGCCACCAATCATTTCTCTTCCTGTTTCTCTGATAAGTAGTCTCCTTTTCTCAAAATAGAAAGACGACCAAAATTTTGTAAAATCGATTATGTCTGTATAATTATTATCTCATTATCGTAATTTCAAGGGAGAATCTTCTAAATGTTTGACTGTAATCATCTCAATTTTCCAGTGGTATACTTCAGCATTAGGGTGGTCCAAAAATGTTTTCTTTTTCGAATTTTTATGCAAAACACCCGGAAATTTGTTCGAATCAACAAAAAAATGGACGCATTTTTTTTTGCTTTGAAAAAAATAATATTAAGAGGTAGCGCAAGCCCTATAACGTATTTCCCATAAGAAAAAAAAAGTTTTTGTGAATTTTGTTCAGAATTCTCAATATAAGGCGAATCGAGTTCGAAATTCACCATTTCTCTTAAAAATTAGTCACAGAATGCGAATAAAATATTACTTTTCAAATATGGGCCCGATGAGTCTTGTTTTGTAAGGTCCCAAAGAACCCCCATAAGTGGGAAAATTGTCTTTTCCGGTTTTGGCGCTAATTATGATTTTTTTGCATTTTTTTTCACGCAGATTGTTTCAAATACTAAAAGTGCTACTTTGTACTGATAATTAGATGTTAATTCAAATTATTTAAACAATTTATTATTGTTTTCAGCAACTTCCTCTTAGAAAAGGGTTAGAAAGTCAAGCTTTTTTCTGAATTTTCAACTTATTTTCAACGTTTCAGTTGGAGCGATGTAATAATCAATTAAAGTTAAGAAAAATAATTGTTTAAACAACAGTTGATAATTATAACAATATTTCCTAAGAATAATTCTACAAAGTTACGGTTTTTTCTGAAATCCTTAACTTTTCGTTCACTTTTCACTTGAAGTGAGTTAATATTTAATTCAATTTAACAAAAAAAAAAGTTTAAACAAGTTATTATTGTTCATGGCCTCCTTCTTTTAGATTAGTGCTAAAAAGTTGCGGTTTTTTCTAAACTCTTAAGCTTTTTGTCCACTTTTCACTTAGTGAGGTAATAATTAATGCGATTCAACAAGCATGCCTATTTAAACAATTTAATATTGTTTATAACCATGTTTTCTTAGATATGTGCTAGAAAGTTGTGGTTTTTTCTGATATGTATAACTTTGCACTGAATGGAATTTTGAGGAAATCCAATGATATTGAATTGATTTATTTTTGGTTAAATTAGATTGTTTTTTATTAAAAATAACAATTTCTGTTTTTTTTTAAATATCAACCATTAAATTTTTTATTAAAAATTTTAATTTTTAGGTCGAAAATTCAACCCTTTGGTTGAAAGTTGAACTTCTTTCTTAAAAATTCAATTTTTGCGTTGAACATCCATAATTTTAGTAGAAAATTCGAAATTCAAATTTCTCTGAATGAATGCAGCTTCTTTGTTTCAATTAATTTTTTTTTGAACATTGGGAAAATAGTTCAACGTCCAACCAAAGAGTTGAATTTTCGATCTAAAAATATGAATTTTTGATCAAAAATATAATGGTTGATATTTCCAAAAGAACATTTTTATTTTAAATAAAAAACAATTGAATTCAACCAACAATTAAATCAATTCATTCTAATTGAATTTCATTCATAATTTGTTTGAACATTTTTTTTTGTTAAATTAAATTGAATATTAACTCACTTCAAGTGAAAAGTGGGCAAAAAGTTAAAAACTTCAGAAAAAAACGCAAGTTTCTATCATTAAGCAAATAAAATATTATTAGCAATGATAATTATCAACAAATATTTTTTTAATATGAATCAATTATTGCTTTAATTTAATTGAAAAGTGATAAAAAGTTATAAATTTCAGGAAAAAACCGCAACTATTTAGTAATAATCTCGAAGAATATAGCTATTAACATTGACAATTTGTTTATTATTTGTTTTTGCTAAATTGAATGAATAATTACCTCAAATGAAAAGTGGACAAAAAGTTAAAAATTTCAGAAAAAACCGCAACTTCGTAGCATTATTCTAAGAGAATATTGTTATAATTAATAACAAGTGATTCAAACAATTATTTTTGTTAACTTTGATTGGTTATTACCTCGCTTTAACTGAAACGTTGAAAATAGGTTGAAGAATTCAGAAGAAATCTGGACTTTCTAACCCTTTTCTAAGAGAAAGTTTCTAAAAACAATCATTCATTGTGTAAACAATTTAAATAAACATTAAATCATCAGTATCAAGTAGTATTTCATGTATTTGAAACAATCTGCGTAAAACACCGCAACAAATCATAATTACCGTCAAAACCTCGAAAAACCCATTTTGTCACTAATGGTGGTTTTTCGGGACCCTATTAAACAGACTGATGGCTGTGATATTTGAGAAGTAATATTTTCTTCGCATTCTGTGGAAAAGAAATGGTGAATTCCCAACTCGATTCACCTAATATTGAGAATTCTGAATAAAATTTACAAAAACGTCTGTTTTTCTTACGGGAAATAGATGTTAAAATTCATGGGGCTTGCGCCACCTCTAAATATTTTTTTTTTTCAACAAAAAAAGTGCATTTATTTTTTTGAGGGTTTGAACAAATTTCCGGGCGTTTTGCATAAAAATTCGACAAAAAATTTTCTAATGCATTTGTTTGACCACTCTGTTGAACATAGCCTAATTTTCACTATACATTCTGGTCTTCTGGTGTGAAATTAAAATATTCAATTATCCAGCATTTTGCATGAGAAAATTGAGAACAGTTGAAATTGAATAAAGTTTGGGGATAGAAGAGCTTCGTTTGTTGATTGGCAGATTCATTTGAAGTTGAGGTTTTTATTCTCTTGACAATGGCTGTTAACAAAGATTTCCAGGAAGCTCGAGACTGCGTTTGTATGCTACGGACTTAGTCCAAGCGTTGGCTATTTTTGTCTTCATCTAACATAATTCAGTAAAAAGAGCAGAAGACGAGAGACCAGACCAAGTCCGAATGCGCACCTTATAAAAAGTGACGTCTCTGTTTCCACTGCATTGGGAATAAGCCTTATGTGTCACTTTTTGTCATTTCCAATCAGAAATCGTCTCGCGAGTCCCAAAGTTCTTAACAATTCCCAGCCTACTACCCAAAAATCCCAGCTTTAATTACTCTCTAATTATTCCTGGTAGGACAAAGAATTTTGCAGGAAAGGCAGTTTGACTGCAAAAAGCAAATGTTACCTCTTGCCGAAATTTATTTGATTTATTAATTAATAAAATTCAAATAATGTTCCGCAGCAAGTAACAATCGTTGTAAAAAATATGTCCATAATTATTGTCGAAAGAGCTTTGACCGAATTAAGAACCTCGTGAATTATTGATCAACACTTTAATTTAAACATTTTAAAACTGGCAAAAGACTTTTCACCTCGGAATAACCTAAATTAAATATATAAGCAATGTCTTCAAAATAATAGTGTTTACTGCTTTGATTTTTATATAATTTCAGCAAGCATAATTAGAAAAATAATGTTTTCTTAAAGAGAACATTTAACGACAGAAAACTGCATTTTACGTATAAAAATCATTGGTATTATACCATCTTTCAAAAGTAATTATCTCTCATATTTTACATCATGATTTGCATAAAAGTCACAAAAACTGGTGCCAGTAAAGAATATGATTTATTGCACAAGTAAGAAAAAGGATAAAATGATTTTTCTGAAAAGTTGCAAACAACCTGATATTTTCAGCAAATCACCATTGTTCCTTGAATAACGATTGTCACGGAATACATAATACATTTCTTGGTGTGAGATTAACAGATAAATCGCTATTCATGGAATCGATAAATGACTCTCGCACATTTTTCAATTAGATCTCTATTGACTGGTTCGAGGTCACTAAATGTGTGGCATAGAAGATACACAATTTCCTTCCTGAATTATTTTTTTTGTACCTCTTTTGCTTCCATTGTTTTTTATTATTTCATTTTTACTCATTTGTGATTCAAAAAAGGCGAAAAAATTGAGGTGATAAAAAATGTACCTCTCGAATCAAAAATGGTCTGATGTAATAAATTGTCATTTTGCTTTGTAGCGATACAATAAGAAATTGACACTCCCGTCAGTTTGCTCGATACAGTAGTTTTTTCTCCCAAGATTTCAATTAAACAAAACGAGGCCACTTTGCACGCGACGATCATTCCAGTCGCAATAAAATCCGACTGTCTCCGATCGACTCGAGCATATTCACTTTTATTATTTGATTTTACCCTTTTATATTTTTTTGTAATGATTGACAGATTCCAGGCGTGACGTGTATTTTTTGCCCCCTGCCCCTTTAATAAACGTCTACTTGAGAAGGTGCATTGTACATCATAATGTATTTCTTTTAGGTTCCACCGACAATAGCGAACCTGGCAGCAATGAAGGTGGAGGCAGCTGACCCGAAGGTTTCCGGTGAGTTAACATTTCCTTCTTTCTGAAAAAAAACGTCGTTGAGTCTCTAATGACATTTAAATAAGATACTTAGCTTTTTTGTGACTCTCAGTCGCGTCCAAGAATGAAAGGTTAGCCTCAGTTAGTGGATAATTATTCGAAAACTAACTGTTATGAATATTAATCAAGCAAATTATAAATATTGTGGTCATCGAAGGAAAGGGGAAAAGATTATTTTCGTTGTAGATAATTCCTTTATTTTGATTAGATTTGATTTTTTGCGAACGCAGGGTGGCGACTTGGCCGGGAAACCGGGAAAAGACCGGGAATTTAATTAAAAACTGGGAATTTACTTGAATCAACCTAGAATATGAAAAATTCTAACGAAAAAAATACGAGAAATGACCGCTTCCTTTTTATTAAGCAAGAAGAGATCTTATCATTTGATAAAAAAATGTAACGTTCCTTAAATCCGAT
>WSXT02000030.1:2787481-2807237 GCA_011762715.2 Neuroterus valhalla
GACCGTAAAAAAGATTTTTTGAACAAGAAAAGTAACTTCCGAAGAAAAAGATAATTTCATACCCAAAAATCCATTTTTTCAACAAAATATGTGAATGCTCAACAAAATAATTGAATTTTTAGTTCAAGTGAGAAAAGTAACTTTCGAAGAAAAATATAATTTTATACCAAAAATCAATTTTTCCAACAAAATATGTTAATTGTCAACGAATTACTTGAACTTTAAATCCATAAAGACAAATTTTCATCAAAACAGTTGAATTTTGAACTAGAAAATATCATTTTCCAGTGAGAAAAATTAATTTTCAACCAAACTGATTATTTCTCAGGTATAATGGTGAATCTTGAACTGGAATAGATGTATTTTTTGCGAAAAAGGTGAATTGTCAACCATAAAGATTAATTTTCTACAAAAGAGGCGAATTTTAAATAAAGGAAATAAATTTTGAAAGGAATAGTTTAATTTTTTAATTCAAAAATCAATGTTCAACTTAATACTTGAATGTTCACTAATTCAATATGAATGGATTTTTAACAAAATAGTTACATCTTCAATCAGAGGTGGATTGGAAGTTAAAAAAATGCACTTTCAACAAAAAAGTTTGATTTCCAACAAAAGAGTTCAACTTTGAACCAAGTAGTTGATTTTTTAACTAAACAATATGAATTCACAATGAAAAATGTGAAAAAGTTTTCTATTATATTTGAGGAATATTTCTCAATCGAAATACTCCTTTTCTGGAAACTGCTTGAAGTACTTTCTTCATTTTAAATCAAGGAGAGGGAACTTTCAAATTTGGGCGCATTTTAAATCGAAAGAGCGATTTTCTCAATTTACTCTCTTCTCAACTAGAATAAAAATCATTCGAATAAATTTATTATTTATTATTATCATGTTCCAAGTGAAATTATATGTCTCTACTGAAACTCCCAACCCTAGAATAAAAACTATAATTATTTTCTGAAATTTCTTGTCCCAAGTCGGATAAATGAGGAGAAAGCGAATAAAACGTGATAAATAAATTTTTTTTTAACTGAGAAAACAATTCTTTCTTTATGTTTGGGCTATCACTAATGTGATTATCAAACTTAAGTCAGCTAAAAAAAACTTTACAGAGCATTATAAAGTACAGATATATCCAAAAATTGTCAGAATCAGACTAAAGGAACGTTACATTCTCTAATATCAAATGATAAGATCTGTTTTTATTTTTATAAAAAGAAAGTTGTCATTCCTCGTATTTCTATGGTAAAATTTAGAATTTTCTAGGTTGAATAAAGTAATTTCCCGGTTTTTAAATTGAATTTCCGGTTTTCCCGGTCAAGTCGCCAACCTGACAATGATAAGGGGAACCTTTGCTTCCAAAATATGAAAATTTAAATATAATTTGAGATAAAATCAATAAAGCAAGGGAGGAATTTGATAAAAATATATCAAAAGAAAATGTATCACCTAATAAAATCAATCTTCCTTATAAAAAAACGAAACACTTTCTCTACTAGTAATTATCTAATTAGAAAATAATGAAGGCTGTGATTACAAGTTCCACGTAACTGCTTGTTGTTCGCAATATCCACGTAAATTGGCAGCCAACTATACTATTACGTTCCTACTTCAGATGCCTTTGCTATGTGTTAATGTGTCTAAACGTGTGTTAAAATCACACTCGATGGGACAATGTCGACATAGTTGTGCGGCTCGCGCGACGTCCAGCCGGCCGTAATGTTAATGAGATCCAATTAATCACACGGGGAAGTGAATCCTAATGGTAAAACGTGAAATGCCTCGACTTTGTAAACGCTCAGTCTTCCTGGCGTCACCGATCAAGGCAAAAGAACTTCCGTTCGAGCGAATATAATTCAATCCTAGATAGAATTATTTAAACTCTGCACACCTCTATATATCTATCTACATGTCTGAAATTTGTAATTTTAAATTTGTACATCATGGTTTTTTTAAATCAATGAATATAGAGTTAAGAGCTCACAACTTTTTAACGATTCTTCTAGAATCTAAAGTAGAATTTAAAGTAACTTGAACTTCAAAATTAAATAGAATTTCAAAATCCGATAAAAAGGAGAGTTTACTTATCAGTAATTATGGGGTGGAGTCTGAAAGGTTCAAAAACTCCTCAATGACTTTTTTGTGTGAAAAAGTAACTTATGGTGACTCAGGGTGACGATTTAGCGGACGATTTCCAATTATCGGTCATTTCCCGGTCGAGTTTTTCAATTTTTCTAATCAAATAAAAGTAAAATACTCATACTTGGCGCAGAACGAGAACATTCATACAACAGATCAAAAATTGCAAAATGAAATAATTTACGATAGCAAAAAAAAAAAGTATTTTACACAAAATAGTTTATTTTTCAACAAAAGTGATGAATTTTTGAATAGAATTTTGAATCTTTAACTGGAACAGTTAAATTTCAAAGTAAAAAGATGAATTTTTAACTCAAATGATAAATATTTGATTGAAGCACTTTAAATTTTAACCACAAAGGTGACTATTTACACAAAAAGATTAGTTTTCAAATTGAAAGAATAATTCTGTACAAAAAAAATGTTTCAACAGAATAGTTGAATTTCGACCCAAGAAAGTGTATAATTTCTAATGAAAAAGAAGAATTGGCAACACAAACTTCAATACTCAAATTTTAAATTAAAAAGAATAATATTTTACCAAACGAATGAACTTCCACTTGAAAAGAATTACTTATAACCTAAAACAACTTACATTCAACAACAACAAAAACTTACTTTGGAAAAAACTGTTACATTGCTTAACAAAATGAGGAATATTCAAACAAAACTGTAAATGTTTAACTGCAGTAGTTGAATTTTGAACCAGAAAGACGAATTTTTAACTGAGATTATGAAACTTTAACTACAATAGTTGAATTATTGACAAAAAATTGATTGTAAACCAAACCATACTATTTTTCAACAAAATGCTTAAATTTTAAACTATTGAAACAATGATTTCCAACAAAAAATGGAATTGTAACATTTTGGGATTGAAAAATTATTTTTAAACCAAACATAGGAGTTTTAAACTAAATGAATTTTCGACTAAAATCCAAAAAATTTTACAGTTCAACTTAAATGGTGAACCATAAAGAAGAATTTTTAAATTAACTTTCGAAGAAAAAGAAAATCTTCGACCGAAAAATCGATTTTTCAACGGAATAATTCAATTTTTAATTCAAAAAGACAAATCTCTATATAGATTGTCCAATTTTGAACCAGAGGAAATCAGTTTTTCACTCAAAATATAACAGTAAAATTTTCAGGGAGAGAAATTAATTATCAACCAAACTAATGAATTTTCAGGTAAAATGAGGAATCTTCAACTGGAATAGATTATTTTATGCCAAAAAGATTTAATTTTCAACTATGAAGGTAATATTATACAAGGAAGACGAATTTTCTACAAAGTAGGTAAATTCTTGAAGAAATTGTTTAATTTTCCAATTCAAAAATAAATGTTCAAATAAAAATTTGAATTCCAACTCAAAAAGTCAAATTGATTTTTAACAGAGTATGTATGTTTTCAACCACAGGTGAAGTTCAAATTAAAATACTGCACCTTCAATAGACAAATACAATTTTTAACAAAAGAATTCAACTTTTAACCAAGTAATTGATTTTCTAACTAAAAAAAGGATGAATCCGCGAAGAGCAATGTAAAAAAGTTTTCTATTACAAATCAGAAATATTTCTTCTTCGAAATACTACTTCTACTTCAAAAACTGCTTGAAGTACTTCCTTCATTAAAAATTAGGAAGGGGGGATTTTCAAATTTTGAATTGGAAGAGCAATTTTTTCAATTTCCTCTTTTCTCAATTCGAATACAAATTGTTTTTAAAAGTCCCCATTCCATATAAAAGATTCCCTGATCCTAAAAAAATTACATTTCTTTACCGAAAGTCCCTGTCTTGAAATAAAAACCCTAATTATTTTCTGAGACTCCCTGTCTTGTCAAATGAATGGAGAGGAAGCAAGTAAAACGTGATGAATTCATTTTTCCGAAAAAATTGAGAAAATAATTCTTTCTTTATGTTTGGGCCATAATCAATTCAATTATCAAACTTCGGTCAGCTTCAGAAATCTCAATAAGCAATAAATTTGCAAAAGGTTCTTCTTATAATGGAAAGAAAATTGAAATTCTTTCTATCATGAAGTATATAGATATATTAAAAAAATTTCAGAATCACTTGGAATAGAAAACTGATTAAAATTGACTCAATTCACCTATTGTAATGTTAAAAACGGATTTATGAAATACTTCACGGGAATTCTGATTTATCTACAAAGGAGAATATTTTAATTCATATTCTATTTTTCAATTTATAAATGACACTTACGGAAAGCCTTCTCTATATTTGTATTCAGAATAGCTCACTGGACTTACCTGCAACAAACAGAGCATTTATATTAGTTAGCATTAAATATTTGAAATACATGTGCATTCTACATAATAATATGATCACAAATTGTTCTAAATTCAATATCATGGTGTTATTTTGAGAAAATTATATTAAAACGTCTCTCACTTTCCCTAAAATACCAATGCATGGATAATAGGATTCAAGAAGTATATTATTTCAAAGTTATGCTTGCTAATTCCCTACTGAAAAAGATTTGTACTTGTAAAATAATTTCTAGTAGCGCATCCGATCACGTTTAACGATAGTCGAAGAGGCATGTAGATAATTATGGTGTTGGCATGTCACCCATGTCCTCCATATCCACCATGACCCCAAGTTCTCCCACCATTTCCCAACATAACGTGATTCCGCAGGTAATACCAAAGTGCTGATAATTTATTTGAAAGACGTGCGACGCACGTGTCCCACCTTCGCAATCGCGCTGCCACTCTCGAGCAACGTATTCTGGATTTCGCGCCTTTTTCGTTGTTCCATTGTCTTTTCTACAGATCGCCTTTTTAGGCTCGACAGGCATCGGGAGCCACACGATGTTAATTAACCGGCACCCGTTCTTCGTAATTGGCAGGCATTTCAATGCTCGAGTCGCAATTTTATATAGACAGGGAAAAATCTGCCCCCTTTTTGCTAACGTCACATACGCCCCTTTCCATCGACTTGCGTTCCGTTAAGATTCCATATTAGTTGGGAATATTCAATTATCATGCAGTCCCTATTGTTCCTTCTTCCTGATCTTCCTGCATAAAAAGTGGCGTGAGTAGATTTTTTAATTTTGAACCTTTGGCACTGTGTCGTCCTACAGTTTCCTCATGCTGTACGGTTACCCATCCTAGTACTAACCGCGCCTAACGCTCATAATTTTTTTTTTTTTTTGTAGTTCCGTTTTGTTCCGGTTTAGGACTTCACTAGTGGTTAGAAATCCTTTTTTTCTCAATCAACTGTGAATAATTTCAAAATTGAATCTTCTTTCGTTAAAATATAAACTACCTACTACATCTTTCTCGTTGGAAATTAATTTTTTTGTTTCAAAATCTATTACTTTTCTGCGAGTTAAACTACTTTGTTGCGAACTAATTTTTTGCTTGAAGATTAATTCTGATTAAAAAATCGACTAATTTTTAGAAACAGGGTGTCGATTTTGCGAACAATCACAAATTTCCGGTCATTTCCCGGTTTTTTCTGGTCAATTTTTACCATTTTCCCGGTCAACTGAAAGCAACACATTCATATTTGTCACAAATCGCAAACATTTATTTCCATTTATGATGTCCGTTGTAAGCATCCTTCGATGCAACAGATAAAATATTGCTAAATAAATTAATTTTGTAAGAAATACTCTTAACGAAGAAAAAATTTTTTCTACAAAAATTGTAACAATTAAACTTACAACCGAAAAAAAAATCAATTTACGATAACAAAACGAAAACATATATGCCACAGAATAGTTCATTTTCCAACGAAAGTGATGAATTTTCACATAATATTATAAATCATCAACTGAAACAGTTAAATTTTATACCAAGAAGATGAATTTTCAACTAACATGATAAATATTAACAAGAGAACTTCGATTTTCAACCATGGTCTTTTTCGTTTGATAATTCCTCTCTTTTGGTAGCAATTTTATTTTCTTCCAGTTGAAAATTCCATAAACTTGATAAAAGGTAACTATTTTTGGTTGGAAATTCGATTTTTCGTTAAGAATTGATATTTTTGGTTAAAAATTGGAGTATTCTGTGAATAATTGGTCTTTTTTCATGAAAATTTAACACTTCACGGGAAATTTGTTTTCTTCTCAACTAAGAAACCTCTTTTGATCACTAACTACCTATTTTGGTCGAGAGCTTGACAAATTTTTATTTGAAAGGACCTTTTTAGTAAAAAAAAAAAATAATTCTTGGTTGAAACTTCAACTGGTGTGTGAATATTTCGTCTTCTTCCGTCGAAATCTCAAAAATTTGGTTTAAATTAGCCTTTTTTTTGAAGCTGCAATAGTTAGGTTAAACTTTTCATTGCTCTTGACCAAAAAATATTTTATGGTGAAAATTTGACTTTTCGTTGGAAAATTCAATAGTAAGGTAAGACTTTGTCTCCTCCACTAAAAAATCTTTGTTCCTTTTTTAAAAAAAAATTCACTCTTCTGTTGAAAATTCAACTATTCCGGTACACAATTGAATTACTTGGTTAAAAATAACCCCTTATGCTAAAGATTCATGTTTTTGGGTTCACAATTCAACTGATTTGTGGAAATTTCATATGACATGAATTTTCTGTATTGAAACTTTATATTTTCTTGTTGAAAACTCTATGGTGTTGTAAAGAATGTTGTCTTTTTTGGTCGAAAATTCAACAATTTGTTTTTTCCGTTTAAAATTCAACTCCTCTGTTAAAAATATAACTAGTTTGGTAGAGAATTCAACTTTTTTAGGGATATTTTTTGTTAAAAGTTAATCTCCTCTCTCGCTCAACATTTTTCCTTCTACTTTTATCTCTTGCTGAAAATTCCACCTTTTTTAGTTGAAATTGCGACTGTTTGGTTGATAATTAAACTGTTTTGGCGAGAAATTCGATTATTTCATTGCAATTTTGTTGTTGTTGTTGAAAATACTTTTTTATTGAAGATTTAATGAACCTTTTGGTAAAAGCTGATCTTTCTTGTTAAAAATTAAATTGTTTTGTTGAAAATTTGTTTTCCCTTGGTGTTCGGAAATAATATTTCTAACTGGAAATTTAATTATCGTATTTCTAGTTAAAAATTGATGTTTTAGAGTTGAAATATTCGATTAAATTTGATGTATTTTGTTGAGAATTCATTCATCTTTTGGTTAAACATTGAAAAATATTAATTAATTATTTTTAAAACTTCATTCTTCAAGTTGGAACATAGTTGTATTATCAATAATTAGTAATATTTGTCAAAAAATCTGTAAAAAATGTAACTCTATCAGAAGCATATATCTGTACATATTCAACTAGTAGAATTTCATTTATTTTAGGCGATGAAAAGCTACTCTTCTTAGTGTTTGGTTAGAAGTTCTAGCTAGAGCCTGGCTAATACAGCGGTACACAACTAGTCCGGCCCTCTCCATTTCTCCTGATCAGCGCCCGAAAAGAAATCGGGAAAACTATGCAGGGCTCTACTAGATCCCGATCTCGATTTCCATACGGGAAATTTCGTTCCTACGAATCATGTCGGAACCTAACCTCATTAATTCGTATGCAACATCAAAATCATGAATCTATATCTGAACATCGAGGCGTACATCCATGCATGTTAATTTGATATTAATTACCGATGCTATAATTTTGGAGAATAAGGGCAGCCCACAATGTGCACCGTTGAAATTTTTCCTTAACCTGCCACCAAATATTAAGAAGAGCAATCAAACCTTCCATATGAAGAAAGTTGTTGACAGAGACACTAGGAAACCATTTCAAGAATCTTGACTTCATTATTCTGCATCTCGCATGAAGAGAAGTCATATCGGGTCGTAATATGAACTCATCAACTCTATCATCACAACATATTATCATAAACCCCTACCATCAAATCATCAACAACATAACCTAGGCTTTACTATCACTGTTCAAAAAATACGCCACCGAGCTATAGCTTCCAAAAAACTTCGTCAAAAATCTGCTGAAACGAGATAATTCTCCTTGTCAAGACCTTTCAGAATAACAAAAAACCGTTAACCAGTTTTTTCGTTCAATTTGTGCCAGGAAGGATTAAACCATGAACTGGAATCATATCGCTTTTCACGCGACATATCCACAATTGGGGCTCTTACGGTCATTAGTCGGTTCTAGAGAGAAGTTTAGGGAATCAGTGCAGCCAGAGCAAAAAGTCAAGCGCGAAACGCGGTAGTTCCAGGATTCTCTCTCAACTTGATGATAAAAGGGCCCCACGCGAGAATCGTGGCTAATGCACGGCGCGCCGTTGTCAGAGTCGGAGACTGCGCGAGAAACCATGCTAGGAGCGCGAATGATAAATGAACTCCTCTTAACCGCGAGCTCTCATATCGGTCGCTATTAACATAGTGCCGGATAAAGTAACGAATTTAAAAGAAATCCAATATAAAAGCCAAGGGAATTCCATCGGAGATCTTATCCGGGCGAGCTCTCGCTTGCAGTGGAGACTCCATTAATCACTGAGGTCTCTCTCTCTCTCTCTCTCTCTCATTCTCTCTCTGTCCCTCTTTTTCCTCCAACGCCCTCGCTTTTTCCCTCTGCCTCAAATCCCCACCTCCCTACACCTACTGAACCCCCTCGTCCTCTTGATCCATTTGTCTCGTATTAGCTGTTATTACGAGAGCTGAAAATTCAAATGGCCGACGGTAATGGCACTGTCCGGTCTGAACAAAGATAATACTCCTTTGCCGACGATCGAGATTGCGACTCATCTCGAACGCGGAAGAAGATCCCTCGAGATCACTTCGCCTCATGAAATAAGTCTGCGAAATCACGACATCATTTTTTATTGTGTCATCCTTATTACCTTTCCTTATTATTGGTTTTTTAATCTTTGATTTCTCAGGTCAAACTCCTAAAGAGCTAATCACCTTCCCTTGTGGAAATCGAGATCGGGATCTAGTAGGGCCATGCATAGTTTTCCCTATTTATATTCGGGCGCTGATCGGGAGAAATTAAGAGGGCCGGACTAGTTCTGTAACGCTGTTTTAGCCAGGCTCTAGCTACAACTTCTAATCAAACACTAAGAAGAGCTGCTTTTTATTACGTCACTCATATCGTCTAGGTTTAAGGCCCTTTTTATTACCCGATCAATATTTTATGAAATTAGTCAGATAAATAAATGGAATTCTACTAATTGATTATATATAGACATATGCTTTTGATAGAGTTACATTTTATTTCTAGGTTTAGAGCAAATATTACTAATTATTGATAATACCACACAAAGGGAAAACAAATTTTCAACAAAAGAGTTCAATTTTCAACAAGCAAGACTATTTTTTAACCAAAAAGGTTCATTGAATCTTCAGTAAAAAAGTATTAACTTTTAACAAGAAATGCCCTTTAAAAAAAGTTGAATTCTCTACCAAACTAGTTTAATTTTCAACACAGGAGTTGAATTTTTAACGGAAAGAGATTTTTTAAGAGAAAAAAAAAATTTTACCAAAATTGTTGAATTTTTAACCGAAGAGACAAATTTTCCACGAACAGGTAAATGATCGAACCAGAAGGAATTTTCTCAGAAGGAAAACCAATTTCAACAAATTGTTGAATTTTCGACCTAAAAGGACAGATTCTTTACAATATAAGAGAATTTTCAACAAGAAAATATAAATTTTGAGCAAAGAAAAATTCATATCATATGAAATATCCACAAATGAGTTGCATTGTCAACTCAAAAACATGAATTTTAAGCAGAAGAGGTTATTTTCAACCAAATAATTCAATGGTGTACCGGAATAGTTGAATTTTCAACATAAGAATTAAATTTCTTTAAAAAAAAAACAAAGATTTTCTAGTAGAGGAGACAAAATTTTACCTTACAGTTGAATTTTTATTAAAATAGATCAATAGTACAAAGAATAGTTGAATTTTTCAACAAAAAGTCAAATTTTCACCCACAAAATATTTTTTGGTCAAGGGCAATGGAAAGTTGAACTCAACTTTTAAAGCTTCAAAAAAAGGCTAATTTTCAACCAATTTTTCGAAAATTCGACCAAAGAAGACGAATTCTAATAATATAAATTTCCAACAACGAAAATTCATATCATATGAAATTTCCACAAATCAGTTGGATTGTCATCTCAAAAACATGAATTTTTATCAAAAAAAGGTTATTTCTAACCAAGTAATTCTATTGTGTACCGGAATAGTTGAATTTTTAAGAGAAGAGGTAAATTTATTTAAAAAAAGAAACAAATATTTTCTAGTGGAGGAGACGAAATTTCACCTTACTGTTGGATTTTTAATAAAATAGATCAACTGTCCACAAAATATAGTTAAATTTTCCAACAAAAAGTCAAATTTTCAACCATAAAATATTTTTTGGTCAAGTGTAATGCAAAGTTGAACTTAACTATTGAAGCTTCGAGAAGAGGCTAATTTTCAACCAAATTTTTTTAAATTCGACCAAAGAAGACGAATTATTCACACACCAAAATAGGTAGTTTGCAATCAAAAGAGATTTCTTAGTTGAGAAGAAAACACATTTCACGTGAATTGATGAATTTTCAAGAAAAAAGACCAATTATTCACAGAATACTCAAATGTTCGAACCAAAAATATCAGTTCTTAATTAAACATCTAATTTTCAACCAGAAATAATGACCTCTCATCAAGTTTGTGGAATTTTAAACTGGAGGAAAATAAAATTGCTACCAAAAGAGAGGATTTTCCAAACGAAAAAGACAAATTTCCTGCGAAACAAATAAATCTTCGCCCTCCGATTATGAATCTCAACAAAGAAGGTCATTTTCAACCTTGTTTTTCGATTTTGCACCAAATTAAATGAGTTTTGAACCGAAGAATACGAATTTTCGACAAAATATAAATGAAATTTTCGACAAAATAATCCAATTCTCAACAAAAAAGACGAATTTTCTACAAGCAAATTGTAGAAATGAGGCGGGCCATGCTGACTAGGAACAACATAGTTCCTAATTCGAATATTTTTTTATTTCTTTTTCAATTTTAATCAGGGCCCAACTAAAGCTTGTCTAAAGTACAAGGTTAGGGCCTAACTAGACGATAATAGATTTTGTGGTCACAAACAAAGGAAAATCTTAGCAGTGCCTAGACAGGTCCTGACTAGGACTCACTAGGCCAGTTATTCTAGTAAGTATCTGAACACTGCTCTCATTGAAATGGGGAGAAATAGGAAAGTTTCTACATCGGTTTATTGATGTTTTGCAAACAACCTTATGCTTTTCCTCATCCATAAATAATTTTTCTCAAACCAATTCAGGAACAGACGATAAAAGAAAGCAATAAGCAATAAGGATGTCTATACACATTAGGAATCACGTCAGGTTGTTAGCCCACATGCTAGGTTACTTCCGGAATCCATCATCGGTATCGACGCCCTCGCGCTTCTTCCTTTTTCTTCCGGGCCGCCATATTGCGGACAGGTGAGAACGAGAGCGAAAGAAAGAGCGAGAAAAAAAGTTATTCTCGCAGATCCCTAACGGATCGGACTCGGTGGTCAGCGTGACTTTGACCGATAGCTCAGCAAGGGGCATACGTCCTGCTCGTTATCTTAATGTATGTGAAAACGGTGGAATAATTTCAGAGAAATAAAAGAATCGAGGAGGTAGTTGATCCTTCCTAGGGCGGAAAGGAAAGGGTGGAAAGAGGAATTGAAGAGAAAAGAGGGGGAGGGAGGAAGAAGAGGAGGTAGAACCAAGAGGAACAAATGGAGTCCGGCTCTCTTGTGACAAACGAGCGGCGCGCCCCCGAAATGTCAGTCAACCGTTCGCACAGCCACATTCCACATTATACTTCACCTGATTTGAGCCGCCTTCCCTTCAGCTATCTAACAATGATGACTTTAGAGCTTTACGGAGTTTCCAGCCCAGAGATACTACTTTGACAGATGACCTTATAAGCCACGATCCCATACGACCACATTCCATACTTTGCTTAACTGATCGAGGTAACTTACTTGACTTATCTACCAATTGATGACTTTGTTCTTACTACTGTCATTCTTTATATTCTAGTTTCATTAATTTCTTGTCGTATCATCATTTCATTTCTGAAATCCTTTCTTACAAATCGTTTTCTAATGTAGAACATGTTTTCTAATAGATGAAAACCCCACAGCTCCCTCATGGATAAAGATCTACGACATTAGGACAGAACAAGACTACAATTCCAGTGAACATAATGACAATCTACCTGTAGAGAGGATCCTGCATAAGTAGGTATTATGATGTATCATTCCATTTGTTGAAAAAAATCCAATCATATGTTACAATATCCACCTAGATATGATAATCAGTTCAAAAATTCTTATTGATGTTGTTGGTACATGTATTACCATCTCATATCTTCAGAGTACATCTGACTACTGATCGATATTCAGTTTCTCTATTCTAACATCTGTTTTAGATGATGAGGATAAGCAGGGTAGCAATTCGGCGGACGATTTCAAATTCCCGGTCATTTCTCGGTTCTTCAAGGTCAATTTTTTCAATTTTCCCGGTCAACTGGAAGCAAAATATTTATATTTGACGCAAAACGCAAACGTTAATTTTTATTCATGAAGTTCATCTTGAATATCCTTGAACACAACAAATCAAATCAAACAGATCAAATTGAACAAGAGAAATCAATTTTGAAAAAAAATTCTCTAATTTTTAACCAAAAAAAATATCATTTCCTTACAAAAATTGGAACAGTTATACTTACAATTTAAAAAATCAATTTACGATAACAAAAATCTTCGACCAGAAAAGTTTAATTTCAAAAAAAGAAGATGAATTTTCAACTAACAAGATAAATATTTAACTGGAGCACTTAATTTTCCAACCACGAAGGTGGATATTCGAACAAGGAGATAATTTCCAAATAGAAAGAATCATTTTCTAAAAAAAAAATAACATGTTTTAACAAAATAGTCGAATTTCAAAGTCAAAAATAATTATTTCCAACCAAAAATAGAAACGGTAAATTCTTAGTTTAAAAAAACAATTTTAAACCAAGCATAAGTGTTTCATACTAAAAAAAAGAATCTTCAACCAAAGGAGTCGAGTTTTTAACTAGATAAATAATTTTTACTGAAAAAGACAATTAAATGAAAATTTGATTACTCAAATTTTCAGTTAAAAAAAATTACTCATAACAACAACAAAAAAACTAACTTTTAACAAAAAAAGCTATCTTCCAAAAAACAAAAAAAAACTGTCAAACAAATTTTTACACTTATACACAAAATGATAAAGAATCAAATGAAATTGTGAATGTTCAACTGGAGTAGTTGAATTTTAAACCAGAAAGACGGATGGTTAACTGAAATGATGAACATTTAACTAAAAAGAATAGATCAATTTTTGACAAAAAATTAATTTTCAACCGGAAAATACAATTTTCAACCAAAAAATTGGAATTCGAACCATAAAAATGTTTTGAACAAAAATGGAAAAGTGACATCTTTGGCTTGAAAAATTAATTTTAATCGAAACATAAGAATTTTCAACTAGATAAATTTTTGACCATAAAGATTAATTTTCTACAAAAAAAGTCAAATTTTCCACAAAGTACATGGATTCTCAAAGATATAGTTTAATTTTCTAATTCAAAAATCCATGTTCAACTTGATACTTGAATTTTTCACCAAAAAAAGATGAATTGATTTTTCAAAGTAGTTACAATTACAATTTCAACCAGAGGTGAATTTGGAATTAAATTAATGCAACTTTTACATAAAAATTTGATTTTCAAACAAGTAGTTGATTTTTCAACTCAAAAAGGATGGATTTGCAATGAACAATGTAGAACAATTGTCAACCAAAAGGTACTATTTTTCAACAGAATGATTGAAATTCGAAGCATAAAAATAGGAATTTTCAAACAAAAATGGAATGGTGAAATTTTTGTCTCGAAAAATTAATTTTTGACCAAACATAAGAATTTTAAACTAGATGAATGTTCAACCAAAATGAAAAATGTTTGACTGAATAACTTGAATTTTTAACCTTAAAGGGGAATTTTTTAAGAAGAATATCAAATTCCGAAGAAAGAGATAATTTTCCACAAAAAATCGATTTTTCAACAAAATATGAGAAGTTTTAACGAAAGAATTGAATTTGCAAATTCAAAAAGACAAATTTTCACGAAGTTGTCGAATTTTGAACAAGGAAAAATCAATTTTCCACTAAAAATGAAACAGTTGAATTTTCAGTTGAAGGAATTGATTTTCAACCAAACTCATGAATTTTCAGGTGATAGGTGATTTTCAATCAAAAAGATGAACTTTAAGATTAATTTTCTAGAAAAAAGTTAAATTTTCTACGAAGTACATAGATTCTCAAAGAAATAGTTTAATTTTCAAATTCAAAAACAATGTTCAACTTAATACTTGAATTTTTCACCAAAAAAGATGAATTGATTTTTCAAAGTAGTTACAACTTCTAACCAGAGGTAAATTTGGAATCGGAATAATGCAACTTCAACATAAAAATTTGATTTTCAACAAAAAAGTTCAATTTTCAAACAAGCAGTAGATTTTTTAACAAAAAGGATGACTTTGCAATGAACAATATAAACAAGCCTTCCTAATAAAAAATTAGGAAGAGGGGACTTCAAAATTGTGACGAAATCCATGTAAAAAATCCCCCGGTCAAAGAGAAATTATACTTCTTCACTGAAACTCCCTGCCCTAAAATAAAAATTATAATTATTTTCTGAAATTTCCCGTCCCAAGTCAGATAAATGAGGTGGAGCAAATAAAACGTGATAAATAAATTTTTTTGAAAAAATGAATTCCTTCTGTAGGTTTGAGCCATCATCGATATGATTATCAAATTTGAGTCAGCTAAAAAATCTCACAGAGCAACAAATTTGCAAAACATTTTTCTTATAATGTAAAAAATAAAAATTCTTCCTCTCATGATAAGATCTCTTTTTGATTCATAAAAAGAAAGCTCTCATTTCTCGTATTTTCTTTCGTCACGTAAATTCTCGGTTGGTAATTAAATTCCTGGTCATTTCCCGGTCTTTCCCGCTTTCCCGAGAAGTCGCCACCCTGATAAGGGAAATGAATGGCTAAACAAACCACTTAACCTGACGAATCGTAGTGATATTGAGTCCTCAGTGATGCCTCATAAATTGAGTCCTAGTTGACTCTCCAGAAGGACTACGGAAAAAAATCTTTACGGAACTTCATGTCGGCCTTCGACAGTCAGTGGCGGTTGAAGGGTGAAGTCCAGTTCTCGTCTGAACAGGTAAGCGACTAGTCGCGCGAGCACGAACAACATTCCGCATGCTTCAAGTGCTCTCGACGAGCAATCCATAACCTAGTTCGAAAGAGTTGATCCTTGCTAAGAAACGCGATATCATTGTTTCCCTAGATGAACTTCCTCGATGATTTTTCAAATTCTTAGGGTTAAGGAACTCATTCCCATAACCTATTTGAAATGAAATATCATTAAAAGAAATAACATGATAGACTGACATCAAATGGGATCAAGAAAAAAGAATTCAAAGATCTAATGGAAAAGAACGGAGAGATGACTAGGAATAAGTAGTAATAAAGCATTTTAAATTCCATCAACCATAATCAAGAGTTAAGAGAAGGCATGATTTCAACAGCTCTCTCTCTCTATTCTCTACCATTCTATTTCTATTATACGTATATATTAAGCAACACTTGATGGATTTCATTACTTAATTTGAGAAATTGGTTCACAGACCGAGGAACTTTTAGACATTATCTAAAGATTGCTTCTAGATGGGGAAATCGGCCCTGAATACTTTTACTTCAACCGATTGTTTTCAATGATAATAGCACAATAGGATCTTAATTTTAGATTTTTCAATCTCCTTGAAAATAATGACTAAATTATTGAAAATAACATTGCTATAAGTTCCTTCTGATACTAACCCACATATTATTTATATTTTTAATGTTTAATCTTTATTTTTGATTTTAATTTTCAATTTTATAATTTTCAATTTAAATTCTCCGAATTTGACTATCCTATGAATGAAATATGGTCGTTCTGAAGATAAAAGGTAATATCAAAGGTTGTTTTATAAGAGTGAGGTCTTCAGTTTCGCATTTGCTTGGGTCCTGAGGGGCTCAGGACACTTTTCTCGATCGGCGGACAGATTACAGATTCGCTGAGCGCAGGAATGACAGGGCAGAGAGTTCCGAGGTGTAAGAGGACACCCAAGGTGGGAGTTTCCAAGAGAGCTGCGGTCGCGACGTCTGCCTTTTAGAAAGTCAGCGACGGATCAGTCGAGTCGCAGTGCAATATAAATATTAATAATAATGACAATATCGTAATTTCAGAAACAATGCAGCCAGCCACACCCGAACCACGCGACCCAGATACATACGAGCGAGTTAACGTCAACCCGGTCATGTATTATCTTCGAGATTAAATTATGCCTGCATTAGTTGAGCAGATACTTTCAATTCCAAAAAACTTCCATGTCAAAACCATGTCTTTGTCAAAACTTCCATGTCTGAGGTCATCAAGTAGTTAGAACCAAAGGGAAAAACAAAACAAAGATTAATAAAACACCCACTGAGAGAGTTCCATTCTTATTTTCAACCCAACTTTTTTATTAGCCCCAGTTGATTCGAAGCCGTTTATAAAATAATCCAATTTCCCAGCGGGAAGTCAACTTCCGCTGGTGGGTGAACAATTGAAATGAAGTGAGATAAGCAGCTTACATTTCTTCTCAACATTACAAATATTACAAATTGCGAAATTATGATCGATTGGCGAAATGAGAAATTCTATCAGTTAGAAATCTTCGTGTATGAATGAGTGCTTATGATTTATGGTGGCTATTGTCTACAGGAATATTTTATTGTTTGTAAACCGAGTGAAGGGTATCCGCTTTCTTCCAAAAATTTTCCGTGAGAATCTGAACCCTGTACGAGGATAAGCTAAAAATCTTAGTTACGCTGCCAATAAAGTTGTTGTCTTTGTAATGCTGGTTAGGATGAAAAATTAAATTTGTGAACGTCACGATTGTGATTCACGAATAGCAAAGGTATCGATAATTATAGATGTCTCTAGATAGATGTCGTCGTTCATTAAAACGTGGGTATTAATAGCGAAGCATTACACAGCTGTCATTATCGCCCCTTCGAACAATACCGCTGCCTAACTAATCGCTATGAAAGTATCATTATGACATAATCAAGGCGGAAGACCATTCGGAATACAAGTTTTTAAAAATAAACGATTATTCGCGCCATAAATGTTCAACTTTCTCCCCTGACTTTTTGCCACAAGAAAAGTATTTTGAGAATAGAATAACAATTTTTTCCTGGCAAAATAAATTGAGTGACGATCGTGGCGGGTCCGGTTGTCTCCTTATTGAGACCGAAAGGGACTGACGAGGCCTTAGTTGAGGGCCCAAGGGAATTGAAAATCGGGCAACTTTTTCCGCGGCCCGCACCTCAATTCACGACAAAACCCGGCCAATCTCACGACGTTTTGAATTTCAAATTGAGCGCGCTCGAAAGCCGGCGAAGTTTTTCGAGGCGCGCGAAGAGGCGTCTAAATTTAAATTTACGATTCCGAAACCCGGTCCTCGGCCAGCCGCTTGTCTCCGCGGTCGGGGCTTGTCTTCATTTCGTTCCGTGTCTTCGCGTCATTTAGTACCGCCGTTTCCAGAAAGCTGTGTCGTTTCCGCCCCGCGAGATTCCGCGGGCGAGAGGATTCGCGAAATTGGCAGAACAAAAGACTCGAGTCGCCGGCTTTGCATCAAGTCCGCCAACTAGGAGCTTTGTCAGCGACACTTTTCTTAGTAGTTCTTCTATTTTTCAGTTCAGAGGAAAATAACAGTCGTCAGGTTTAGTCAGGTTCAGTTTAATGAGAGTTTCATGCTTGAGCTCAATTTCTTCGAAACCTCTTGCATTCGTTATTAATATTTCATAATGCTATGGTTTTCAATATAGTGTTATATTGTTTCGAATTTTTTCAAAGTGTCGTCTCATTTTTATGGGAATTTTTTATATTTTTATTAACATTTCTGCTGGTGCTTATAGTAATAATGTCTCCGAAACGAAGTCCCACTTTGTTTTTCCAACTATGAATTTTACAAATTCAAATTCATGTCCAAAAAAGTACAATATCAGTTCTGCCAACGATAGTTATTTTTGAGACAGAAATAATCGAAAAGTTTTATTTTATACAAATGTTAATAATTATTAACATTACAAGGATTTATCTGATGAAGGAGGCATATTCAAATAGGAGTAAAATATCCAAGAATAAGTACAGTATACACTGATGAAGAACTTTTTAAAATAAAAATTCTATCAGCATTTGTTAAACATGTTGGTAAAATAAAATGGGAACATTTAAGTTCTTCTGTTACAGAAAAACTGTTTCAGCAAGAATTTGCACTATTTTGGTACTTAATTCTTGCGATTTTGTTCTCTAGTATTTTCGTTGCAAAATATTTTTCCAACAGCAAGAAGAACTATTTTGAACTTTTTGGTGACTTAATTCCATCTGAGCGGGAATTTTTCGAAACATAAATCGTATAGGAGCATGTCAAAATTTTGAACTTATCTTGTACTTTTGGCATTTTCTTCACAACAAAAGAGGATGCTAAACATACTTTATACATTTTAAATTGTTTTGAATAAATTCAATCAAATTCGTCATGATTTGATTCTATTCTGGAAGCCACAAAATGTGGTTTCATACCTACTCTATTTGAATCCAGAAAAAAAATTTTTGATTTGAAAAAACCAATTTCAAGATCTTATAACTTTAAGCATTTGTTTTTACGGCGTTCAGATACTTTTCTGATTTTTTAAAACTCGTGAGCTGTATTTCCGGATTCCGGCCAAGAATGGCTCGGAATAGCCAAGAAGAACAGGCATTGTATTTATTGAAGTAAAATTGTACAGATTCAAGCCAAATATATTCGATTTCAAGTAGAATTTGACCAAATTTGAATCTCAATTCTAAATTCAGGTAAAGGAGTCTTAAATTTAAACCAATTTCGCTTGAAATTACAAAAACCAATTTCAAGTCTAAACTCTAAGAAACTTAAAGTGTGCCAAATTGCACTGTCGATCGAAGTCGAAACACACACATTTCACTCATGTTACGTTTATTTAAAAAACTGTAACACAATTTGGTATTCAAAATCCATTATATAGTTCACACTTCGTTGAGCATCTCATTAGATTAATAGAAGTAGCAATTAAAATATTAAGTAATTTAAGAATGAGACTCCTCACAAGCTAGAAAGCTCACGAATTTGTGAACTAGACTGAGGCTCAACTTGTCACGAATTCCACAGTAACACTTATTTCTCACTGAAAGCCTAGTTTCCAAAAATTCTTAAAACTGATTAGGGCTAGCCTCAATCAGTTTTGAGAAAACTCTTAATAGAGCATCACTTGGTCTAAAAAAAAACTCTGTATAGAGCCTTACTTATATTAAGAAAACTCTCAGTAGAGCCTCAGATGTTGTACAGGAAACTCTGAAAAGAGCCACACTTGGTTAGATGAAAACTCTGAGAAGAGCCTTACTCGGGAAAAAGAATACTCTTAGAAAGAGCCTCACTCGGAGAAAACATTACTCTTAGAAAGAGCCTCACTCGGGAAAAAGAATACTCTTAGAAGCAGCCTCACT
>WSXT02000030.1:2807337-2833847 GCA_011762715.2 Neuroterus valhalla
CGGGAAAAAGAATACTCTTAGAAGCAGCCTCACTCGGGGAAAAGAATACTCTTAGAAAGAGCCTCACTCGGGGAAAAGAATACTCTTAGAAAGATTCTTACTCGGGAATCAACTACTAGACCAGATTCACGATGATGTTGTGGTCCCCGTATGGAAAAAGGGCTCTGCAATAAGTTTTCGTAGAATTCGTGATCTTATTTAGGAATGTAAACAACGCTCAGATAACTCATCGCTATAACGTAAACAGTCGCAGCTCGAAGTGCAGGCACAAAATCGTCTAAAGCATGATCGAAGAAGTATAATTTGAAAGAATATTGTGAGATACATTCTATTTGTACTTTAGATATTCAGATATTATTATGATAAAATGTATTTTACAGATAAAAAAACCACATAATTAAACAAAAAGTGCTTTTTATTTACTGTGTGAGATCTCACTTTTATAATTCGCTACTGAGAAAGTAAGTTAGACCCAAAAACAGTACTTGGAATAACTTTCAAAATTTGAACAAATATTCTGTTGACTTTCGACTTCGTGGAATATATTTTAGTTATTAAAAGTCATCAACAAAGTGATCAAGAACCTTTTAAAATTGACCAATCAAGAAGAAAGGTCACTTGAAACAATTACTATATTCACAACAAAAAAAAAAACGATTTCTACTAATTCGTCTATAAAACTCAGCTGAAAACCGAAAGAAAAGAAAACTACAATCGAAAGAGCCATTCCAACACCTTCTTCTCCGTGTTTGGGTGCCTATCAAGAACCACCAACAATCGATCTTACAAAGTCCATCTGCTGGCAGGGGGGCGCGAGATATCGCCAGTTTGTCGCGATTCAACGTGCAGAGTTAATTTATCGCGGTCGCGAGGACACGGTCGAAGGTGGGGGCGAGATGTTTCAAAGTGAAGGTGGCGAAAGGTGGAGTTCGGGGGAGAGGGGAGGGAGATGGGGTGTTGAGCAGGGAGTAGTAGGTGGCAGTGGCAGAGGTGGCAGGAAAGAAGGGGCCAACGACCGAGCGAGCCACGAATTGTTTTTCCGTGGCACGCGCTCACCGATCGATTGTTTTTTTCTTTCTTTTTTCCTTTTCGTAATAATGAGCTTGTTCGAACGGCGGCGCGCCGGAGGTTACTCGCATTTTGATTATTTGGCAATAAGAGCGACAACCGTCAAGCTCGGAGGTCGATTTCGTGTCATTCGATCCGTTTTCACCTGGTACTTTAATCCCCTCTGAGGCCAACGACCGACTCGACCGATCACCGTCAGCACTTTCGCGATATTTCTCGACTTTTAATCTGCAACCATAAATTCAAGCAAATTCGACAATTTGCCCGATACGTGACCATTTTTGTCTTCAGGTGCTCATTTGTGTCGAAACTCGCATATTATTAAAATTTTTCTCACGATTGGTGTCTACACGATTGGAATAAAATCAATTCAGAGGGAAATCATCATTCAGAGTTTATTGTATGATCGATTCTCTTTTTTTTCATTCTGACTAAGCATAGATGGTCTATTTGGCAATCACGAAGGTCAACTCTTGTAGACAAGTTGGTATTTAGCGCCATGGTCCACTTTCGGTATTTTTAATGCCCTTGCGACAGAAGAGACTTGAATCATCAGCTGTCAATAAAAAAAAAAAAAGTTGTTAAATAAGACTCTTTAAATCTGAATAAATAGTTTTCCAAAACTGTTTATTCAGATTTAGATAATACCAATAGAATTTCCCATTCGGAAGACCATCAGTCTACTCTGGCAATAAAAAATTGCAAAGTTAAATTCCACTAACCTGGACCTAATTTTCGAATGGAAGAATAGGACTTAATTGCCGAGCCTTCTACGAATCTGAAATCCGATTACGCATTGTGTCTCTAAATTGTTGCGTCGAAGGTTTATGTATGCAAAATTGTTAGCGCAGTGCGAGAACGTGGGCTCCTAGTACATAAATATAACATGGACGTGAATAGGTATCAATGCGAGTGTGTACAGTATGGAAAGGGGGGAAAAAAAGACGCGAAACGAGCTGCCGGGGACAGCTGGTGGTAGGAATGTGGGTTAGGCTCCCCATAGGTGGGCCGCTCTAATTATGAATTGATTCTTGAATAACGGTCGAACTCGTGCGACACTCGAACCACGGACGAGGTGTTCGAAACACGAGCTTCCAGAGCAGAGGAGAGAAACCAGAGAGAACCGGTCAGGAAGAGAGCGAGAGGGTGGGTGTTCCGGAAGTTCTACTTTTGCGGAAGTTCCGTCATCGCGAAACTATTTTCGTTTTAGGCTTTAAATCAGAGATAAGGGGGGGGGGGGGCAGAAAAAGACTTATCGATTTCGATGAGAAGACAATGGTCCTTTGAGCCGGTTTCTGCTCTGGGACTAGAACTAAAAATAGTAGGAAATGATATTAGATTCGCATGCATTGAGTGTCGTTTAATATCCTGGAAAGTAATTAATAGTCGAGGAATTCGTGACCAAGAGCACTCCATCAATTAATATCTCCAAAGGGAGGGTTGAAATGGAAATGAACGCTATCATTTTCACGGGACCGTCCGCTAGATAGGATCAACACACGAGGCAGTTCTGTTCTGATCATGAGAAATTTCTACATTAAATAGGATCGATTTCAAAGCAAAATGTCTCGTTTACTGATCTACTTTTATCAGGGTGGCCATTCGGCGGATGATTTCAAATTACCGGTCAAGTTTTTCATTTTTCCCGGTCAACAAATCAATGAATGAATTTTTGGAAGAATACTCAAATTTTCAACGACAAGAAAATAATTTTTTTAAACAAAAATTAGAACAGTTATACTAACAGTTAAGAAAACTCAATTTACGATAAAAAAATAAAACTTATTTTCAACGAAACAGTTCATCTTTCAATCAAGAAGATGAATTTCCAAATAAAAAGATAAGTATCTAGCTAGAGCACTTCAATTTTCAACCATGAAGGTGAATATTCAAACAAGAAGATTGATTTTTGAATAGGAAGAATAATTTTCTAAGAAAAAAATACAATGTTTCAACAAAACGGTCGAATTTTGAACCCAAAAATAATTATTTTCAAGCAAAAATGGAACAGCAACATTTTTGGTTTGAAAAACCAAGCATAAAATTTTCATCCTAAGAAAAAAATCTTCAACTGAAAGAGTTGAGTTTTCGAACGGATAATTTAACTTTGACTGAAAAAGATAAATTTTCAACCAGAATTTGATTACTCAAATTTTAAATTGAAAAAAATGGATGTTTGACTGCACAAATAAATTTTTAATTAAAACCTTGGAATTTTCAATCGAACATGTTAAATTTTCAGTGAAAAAAATTACTCATAACAAAGAAAACAACTACATTTGAAGCAAATTCTTATATTTTTACCAAAATGATGAAGCTAGAATGGTTCAATTTCCAAACAGAATAGATTCTCAACCAAAAAATACCATTTTCAACAAAATGGTTGAAATTTGAACTATGAAGTTAAAAAATTTTCAAACAAAAATGGAATATTGACATTTTTGTCTGAAAAAATTAATTGTAATAAGAGTTTTAGCTAACCGTAAAGAAGAATTTTTAAAGAAGACACTTCCGAAGGAAAAGATAATTTTCTACCAAAAAATCAATTTTTCAACAAGGTATGTGAAGTTTCAACGAAATAATTGAATTTCCGAATAAAAAAGACAATTTTTCACTGAATTGTTGAATTTTGAACTAGAAAATATCAATTTTCTACTAAAAATGAAACAGTTTAATTTTCAGTAACAGAAATTTATTTTCAACCAAACTGATGAATTTTTAGGTATAATCAAGAATCTTCAACGGGAATAGATGTACTTTAAGCAAGATAATGAATTTTTAACCATAAAGAATAATTTCTCACAAAAAAGAGAAATTTTCCTCAAAGTATATAAATTCTCAAAGATGTTTAATTTGAAAAAAATCAATGTTCGTCTAAAAACTTGAATTTTTACCAAAAAAATAAAATAAAATAACATAAACTGATTTTTAACAAAGTAGTAAAAATTTCAACCAGAGGTGAATTTCGAATCGAAATAATGAAAGTTTAACAAAAAAATTTGATTAGTTCCCGTTCCATGTAAATAAGTCCCGGTTCAAAGTGAAATTATACTTTTTCACTGAAACATCCTGCCCTAAAATAAAAGCTGTAGGTATTTACTAAAATTCCCTGTCCCGAGTCAGATAAACGAGGAAAAGCAAATAAAGCGTGATACACATATTTTTTTGAAAACACTTCATAGTTTCATAATTCATAAAAAGGAAAGCGGTAATTTCTCGTATTTTTTTGGCAGAATTATGAAAAGTTTAGGTTGAGTGCAGTCAATTCCCGGTTTCCTGATTAAGTTGACACCCTGTTTATGAGAAATTAGTAATTTTAATAATCCGTAAACTCTACGTTTTTTTTCCATCCTAAAATTTCGACATTAAAATGAGCGAATTTCGCTAATAAACAAGCGGGTTGAAATCTGTTATATGAGTGTCGAGCAGTTAGCAATTAAGAGTTCGAGTTCTTTAGAAATGTTTATGCATCCTGGAAATTGCATTTCGACGCCGCGCGCCGGATCGTTAAAAGGGGCCAGTAGTATATCTGTATGCATTTTACAGTGAGCGTCGCGTTCGAGGAACGCGAAATGAAGGGTTTTTTTCTGCTGAGGAGAGCGAGAGAGAAAAGGAAAGAGAATAAGAGGAGAAGCTACGAGATCAGCAGAGAAGGACGTTTAATGGCAAATCACCTCGATAATTAAAATCGATAATTATCGCGAGTTAATAACTGGTCGTTATCGTTAAGGCTAACGAATAGGATTTGGTGTCTTGGACTCCTCTCGTATCTTATTTTCCTTTCCGAGCAGGGTGGGTGTGTAAAGACATGGAAGAGAATAAAAAAGAGAAAAAAAGGAGAAAAAACAGAGAGAAAGAGAATGAAACGGAGAGAAAAGAATGAAAGAGAAAGAGCGATCGGACAGAAAAGCAAAGTCACTGGTTTAAATTAAAGAGAACACCCGCCAGGGGGACCAAGCCTATATCGGTCAACTACAATAGTTGTAAATAACTTGGTCCGAACTCTGTCTGAAGTTCGCCTCGAGGATCGAACCCATGAAAAATCCCGTTTTCCAATATGAGGAAATCGAAAATCCCGTTATAATTGTTTTTTAGACAAAAATTGTTCTTGTGATTCTAAATACTAGTTCTGCTACAAAGTAATTTATAATCTGCTCTTTCTTGCAATCTCCAATTTTTTGAACTGCTGAAGAATTAATCTTTAATTGAAATTCTATCTAGATTCAATAGTCTATGTTTAATTATGTAGTTTTTTTATCTGTAAAATACATTCTATTATATACTTCTCCGATCATGTTTAGACGAGTTTGTCCCTGCACTTCGAGCTGCGACTGTTTATTTTATAGCGAAAAGTTCTCTGAGCATTGTTTACATTCCTAAATAAGATCATGAATTCTACGAAAACCTATTCCAGAGCCCTTTTTCCATACTGGGACCACAGTGTTATCGTGAATCTGGTCCAGTTTCTCGCAGAATTTGTTACGTTTTCGTTTATTTTTGGTCAGTTTTTTCCCATAATACCTATGAGAAAATCAATGAGAGGCTCTTCCTAAGAGTATTCTTTTTGTCGAGTGAGGCTCTTCTCAAAGTTTTCATTTAACCAAGCGTGGTTCTTTCCAGAGTTTCCTTAAAATTGATTGAGGTTCTCGTAACGAGTTTTCCTATGCTTTGAGTGAGAAATAAGTGTTTCTGTGGAATTTGTGACAAGTTGAGACTCATTTTAGTTCACAAATTCGTGAGCTTTCTAGCTAATAATAACAATATACAATCACAACCAAAAATCGAGAATAATCCGGGGGTAGCTGAAGAATTCCTCGTTTGAGAAGATAAAAGAATCTTCGTGCACGACTGTACGACTTCGGGGCAGGCAGTAAAAGGCCGAAAGTTTTTAATACTTTCAGTTGTTTTTATGGCGGCTGGCATTCGCTCCTTTTTATTGTTCCCTGCACGATGTGTGAGAGTAAGTGAGAAGTTGGTGAAAACGAAAGGAGAAAAGAGGCAGGCGAGAGAGAAAGATAGAAAAGAAGATAGAGAGAGAAGAAATCAGTCAGCCCTCTCTGATGTATGACTTGGCGGTTCGTGTGAAAAAAATCCCATAAACCAGTAAAAAAGCATCGGTCTTTGGGCCAGAGGGGTCGAGGGACCCATAAGCGGCCTCATCCCTCTCCCGAATGTATCGCCAAAGGAATTCCTCTTATGACGAACCATACGTGATTTTCTTCCCTCTTTCTCATTCTTCTCCTTCTTTCCTCGTTTCGAAACGCGCCCCGGCCTTTCTTCCCTTTCTTTATTCCTATTCTTTTTTTCCTTCCTTCTTTCCTCTTATTCCTTCACTCGAATCTTTTTCCTCTGTTTTTACCTTTTCTGTTTAACCCTCTCGTTTCATTTTAAATGTTTCATTTTTCACTTCTGGGACTTTTTTTCCCTCGATTTTTCGATGTCAGATGTGGCTCACTTTTCCTCCTTTCTGCGAAATTTGCCTTCCAAGGGTGAATCGCGTTACTCTTTATAACCTTCCGCCGGTTTTACTTCATCGACGCACGGAAAAACGAGGAGAGAAGACGTCAAGTGACAAACGAGAGACACATGCGGCATCTTCGTGTTTACGCTTCGTTGTTAATGCGTCTTTTGAGAGCAAGAGAATTCACTGCGAAAAACATCGACCTCTTTTATACCGAGCCCGATGGGTCTGCATGGACGCATCCTCACTGACCAATTTCTGAAACGCTTATTATAATTGGCAGTAATAATGATAATTGGTATTGTCATAAAGCACGTGTGCACAAGCTAACTGACCGCGAACTCAATCTGCAGAAGACAACTTACCAGCATTTAAGATGTCTTCCTTCTAGATGTTTATCAATATTGTAATAGATCCGATTTTCAAAAAATAGCATTTCCAGCAAAATAGTTCATTTTTCAACCAATGTGATGAATTTTCAACTGGAACACTTCAATTTACAACCATGAAATTGAATATTCAAAGGTGAAGATTTATTTCCAAACAGAAATAATCAATTTCTAAGAAAAAATATTATGTTCAACAGTAGCATTTTCAATTTAAAAAACCAGTTTTAAACCAGGCATTAGTGTTTTATACTGAAAAAAAGAGTTTTACTGGAAAAGATGAGTTATGTCAACGAAAATTTTATTAATCAAATTTTAAATTGAAAAAAGATGTATGTTTAACTAAACAAGAAATTTTTAATTGAAACTATGGGATTTTCAATTGAAATAAGTTCAATTTTCACTCAAAAAAAAATTACTCATAACAAAAAAAAAACTAACTGTCAAACAAATCATTACATTTATACACAAAATGATGAAAGCTGAAATGATAAACATATTACTAGAATAGTTCAGTTTCTACCAAAAAATGAATTTTCAAACAAAAAACACCATTTTTTACCAGAATGGTTGAAAATTCAAACCATAAAGAAGAAAAATCGAATAGTGTGACATTTTCAGCTTGAAAAATTAATTACAAACCAAACAAAAGAGTTCTTAACTCTATGAATGTTCGACTAAAATGGAAATTTTTTGACTGCTTGACTTGAATTGTTAACCGTAAAGAAGAATTTTTGAATAAGAATATCATCTTCCGAAGAAGAAGATAACTTCTACAAAAAGTCGATTTTTCAACAAAATATGTGAAGTTTCAACGGAATCCATGAATTTTCAATTCAAAAGAACAAACTCTCACCGAAATGTTGAATTTTGAACTAGAAAAGATCAATTCGACACTAAAAATGCAACAGTTGAATTTTCGTTTGGAGAAATTGATTTTCAACCGAACTGATGAATCTTTAGGCAGAAAAAATGATGAATCTTCAGATAAATAGATGCATTCCAAGCAAAAAGATGAATTTCTGACCATAAAAATAAATTTTCTGCCAAAAAGAAAGATTTTCCACGAAGTACATGAATTCTCAAAGAAAAAATTTGATTTTCAAACATCAATGTTGAACCAAATACTCGAATTTTCACCAGAAAAAGATTAATTGATTTCGAGTATGTAGTTACAATTTCAATCAGAGGTGAATGTTGAATCGAAATAATGCAAGTTTAACAAAAAAATTTATCTTCAACAAGCAAATTTATATTTAAAACAAGAAGTTGATTTTTAACTAAATTAGGATGAATTTTCAATAAGCAATGTAAAAAAGTTTTCTACATAATTCAGAAATTTTTATTTTTCGGAGTACTACTTCTATGCTGTAAAGACTGCTTTAAGTACTTTCTTCATTGAAAATTAATAAGCGGGGACTTTAAAATTATGACGAATTTTGAATTGGAGAAACGATTCTTTTTAAATCCGGATAATAATTATTTTGAATAGTTCCCGTTCTATGTAAAAAATTCCGAGTTCAAAGTGAAATTATACTTCTTCACTAAAACTCCCTGCCCTAAAATGAAAACTATAATTGACATAAAAAATATGCAAAACGTTTTTCTTAAATTAAATGATAAGATATCTTTTTAATTCACAAAAAGGAAGCTGTCATTTTCCCATTTTTTCGGTAGAATTTTTAATAGTCTAGGCTGAGCCAAGTAAATTTCTGGTTTCTAATTAAATCCCCGGTCATTTCCCGGTTTTTTCCGGTCATCTTCTGGTCTTTCCCGATTTTCCGGTCAAGTTGTCACCCTGAAAAATGTAGTGAAATTTTTTTTGAGATTGTTTGGTTATGTTCCGAGAATGGTAGCATACCCAGAGGTGGGCCAAAAGCCTTGGGAAGAGCGATGTGCTCGCTAGAGAGATTGGTAATGAGGCTGGAACTGAACGAGTAACGATTACCTCAAAAGAGATTAGGCGTGATGGTATAATATTATCAACCATTTTCAAAATTTCTTCCTACATGAAACTATAAATTCTGAACCTTCAGAATTTTGAGTTATATAGAAAAATTAATAGGCAAAATAGGAAACACACCCTGAATTGCATGGTCTCTAAACAGATCACTTCATCGAGAAGTTATTGGCCACGAAGAGAATTTCAGAAAACAATACACATCTTGATTGGAGACATTCAAATATTTATAAACCAGCCGACCTCGAAACACAAAATATTGTAAGACTCTTATACCAACATTTTTAACGAATGAGTCGCAGATGGTTGTATTGCAATGCACAGTTTTGTCGACTTTAGTAACAACAATGTAGCTGAGGGTTACAAAACAGTTTATCGTGACCGGTATGAAAGAATTTGCAGGTGCAGTAACTGATTAAGTGACGAAAGAATGTCGCTGATTATCGAATTTGCAAAACATATTCACCAGCTTACGTAAATCTAGATTCATAATTTCTGATAAAAATGAATTTAAAAAATTTGTCTACCTAAGAAAAATGAAATAAAAATATATAATTAGGAACACTCGATTTCAAATGAAATATAGTTATAGAACATTTAGAAAGGTTGTCAACTTTCTCAAACTTGATGGTAATTAATGCTTGATATAGAGACTAGCAATGGACAAAGTGCATTGGTTTAATTAGACATGTGATGTTTATCAATTGAGTTTAGATAATAGATACAGAGTTTAGATTAGAGCAAACCTCGTCAAATTTACAAGAAACAAGTTTACCTTGTCGGAATAATAAAGGCTTGAAAAAAATATTCTTTCTCAGCAAACTTTCGAGGTAGAAAGCAAGTCCAGGAAAGTGCTGTTTGCTATGACAGCGACATGATTATCAACCTAACTCACGATACCATTACTTGGACACCTAATTTAATCCATTGATTTGGCAAACGCTGGCTGCCTTCCAAACTATACGGTGTCACGTGACACTGGGTCTAAACCCATATCTATATTATTCTAACTTTTGACATAAAATAACTGTCGAATTTAATTTTTACTCAAGTTTCAAACCTGAAGTTAGAAAATTAAGATTACAAAACTATTAAAAATGAGAAAAACATAATATTTAAATATAATTTATCTAGATAAGTTGAGTGAAAAGGATTTAAATTCTATTAAAGGAGGAATTTTAACTTTAGGGATAGGTCAGACTGTTGTTAGAAATATTTTGACATTTTGAGAAATGATGATCGTTAAACTCTGGCTCAGAAACTGAACGAAACCCTCAGGGAATTCTGGCAGAATACAGATGGATAGATTGTGAAATATAATCCTTGGAAATAAGTTTGAAAGCTTTGTGGGGATTTTGTGGGATAATTAAATTGAGTGGGAACCAATCTTTCTTTCCCAAGATTTTTAATATTTAATTCTTTTTTTTTCGTAATCGTGTAAACAAATTTGGGAGAATAAAGCGCATTTATAGTGTGACATTCAATAAATGAATTTTGAAAGAATGAATATTCTTCTCCTGACTATGATACGAAATATTTGAAAGAAAAAACAAATTGTATAATATAAATTTTTTTTTTCGATTCAATATAATAAGTCCGTGATCACAAATTTTGAACCAAAATACCAAAAAACTCTCACAAAGACCCATTTTTTCTCCTTGTCTCCCCTCCATTCATTCAGTATCGCGTTTCCCTAATCGTGCCTCAATTTTGCAATTTTTTACGGCAATTCTTCCCCTATTTGGAGCAAGCTCTCCTGGAATTGCCCTATAAAAACGATATCCGGATGTCGCGCGACTACTCTCGCGCTTAAACGACATTACCGGGAGATTTGTAAAGGCAAACACTGCCACGGTCGTTTATTAGATTAGTGGAGAGAGCGAACGTGCGCTAGAGAGAGAGAGAGAGAGAGAGATAGAAAGAGCTGAGAGAGGGAGAGAGAGAAATACCGAGACTGTCTGGTAGCACTGAAGTTGTAAATTCACAATTCTTTAATCTCGGTAAACCACCAGCCCCCACCCCCATTTTTCTCGGTACAAGGGGGTACCTTAGAGGCCTTACAGGCAGCCTTTAGGGAACCAGCAGTAAATCTCGCGGACAAACAATCATAATTTTCGAAGAGCTAACAAAAACAAGAGACTCTTAAAGAGAGCCGATGCCAAAGCAGCATGAAATGCGGCCGCCTCCGCGCCTCCAATTGTTTCGAGGTTTTCTTCCCTCCGCCCCCTACCCCCTCCCCAACAAGGCTCTCAACCGTTTTAGTTTTACTACCCTGTCGTTTCTATACTTCTCTCAATAATTCTCTCTTAGCGGGTATATATCACTGCGAATGAGTAATTTTAATTATTTTTTTAATTTATTGCTGTATTATTACAGTTTCTGCTTGATTATAAGGCTAGAGAGGCAAAAACAAAATTTTTCAGATTAGGATCCAAGTTTTCACTGGGAGAGAAATTTGTAATTATCCAAACTTTGATGTTTGATTTTCATTTTTAGCCTTTTTTCGGCACTGTTTTGATTTCGGAATTCATGAAAACTTTAAATAATGTGAGAAGGCAGATAATGGATGAATATTCTTGTGAATGCAACTCTTTTCCTAAGTTGTGATTTTTCGGATCAGATATGCCAAGAATGTCAAAGTTCAGGAACACAGATAAACTGCTTTTTGCTCTCATCTGTTTTCCAGATGTTTTTCGTGAGAAACGTGAGCACGGGGTAAACGGATAGATTAGTCAGCGGTTATGCGGAGGCGAGATAAAAAACCTCCAGATGATTATTTGATTGTTTTAGTACATTTTAGTTCAATTTCTTTATTTATTCAAAAAATAGAAGGTGATGTTTCAAAAAAAAGTGCCATTTAAATCATTTTTTAGAGGAGATAAAAAGCGTCCTCAAAAATCGAATTTTCATATTAGAAAAAAATATGCTCCTGAGATACGTCAATGCTGAATGAGGAGTAAAAAAATTGATTGAGAAATATTATCAAGCAAAATCTCAACTTGCACTCTATATAAGAACGCCACCCTTTAAATCTTTCTTCCATTTTAAAACTACTTCAGTTTTTTTTATTTCGTAAGATGGGTCGATTTATTATTTATGCTGTTCACCGAAACTTGTTTTTATATTGAATTAAGTCCTTCCGTATAAATAAAATTGTTATTTTCAACAGAGAAAGGATGCACGATTTGCTTGTTGCATAAAAAGTCTCGATTTTTGTTAAACAATACCTCTTTTGCGTCAAACAAAACTTTAGGCGAAATAACATGCTACGATTACATAATTTTATCAATAATTCAAATCACTTGAGTGACACAGTTTAAATTTGCATCACCAATGTTGTTTAAATTTAATTGAAATAATTTCTCAACTTTCAGAATATAATTTGATTTAAAAAAAAAAGTATTGGTCGATCAAAATCCATCCAAATAATATTTCCAGCGAATGTTGTATAGAAAGCGAAAATTGCTTGTCCCAAAAAAGGTCAAGGGTGATGAAAAGAGGACGCGGGGTGTGATTCATACCCAAAACATCACTCGATATCCCCAACGAATCAAATAAAGGGAATATCGACAAGCCCAATTGGTCACGTTGCATTCCACGAAAATCCCAACCAGAAGAGCAAGGGGACAATATATATTTTAAATTTTATAAATTAAAATAACAAATGTTAAATAAGGGTACAATCCTTTTCTTCATCCTCTTAGGAACCTCGTTAGGAGCATAAAATCTGTTAATGAAGAATTTTTACTCTATTTCAACACGTTTTCCCGAAAAATGCAATCAAAATTTTTCATTGTTCATTTCCGGAGATTAATTAAAAGAATTAGATATTGCGTACACTTTGATCGCCTTGACCATAAAACTTTTCCACGAAGTCTGGAGAATCCAAAGAATGCATATAAAGCGTGACTCGATTTTATAACTTGTATGGTTCCTGTCGCGGTGAAGCTCTCAAGCCTCTCAGAGAACACTTAAGTTCGGAAAAAAATCACGTTTCACGGTGTTTCTAGGTCTAACATCAGTCCTCCTTGCCGCGAAAAGAACATAATTGAGGACCTAATCCTATAACTAATCAAACTACGAAACTATCAGCTATTAGGAAATTTTACTTTTATAGAAAAAATATGACATCCACTTCTGAAAAATTCAAATGATTCGTATTTGTCGGAATCTCGTAAAATGGGCGACCTATTTTTCTTTATGTGCTTTTTACGACGTTTCTAGCATCTCCCAGGGAATTAAACCCAATCTTACGAAACTGATGCTGGGATTTTCTGATTCAAGGTTTTTAAAATTTTATGAACGATATAAAAAATGAAAATGGTTTCTATGTATAAAATTTGGTAGATTCGAAAAAATTTTTAAGAAATGTTATATGCACTCTAGAGAAACGTTGAATACAATATTGTGAACTTAATTTGTTCGTTTTTGTAAATAACACTTTACTACTAGATTTCAATTATCAAAGTCGTAAATCTTTCTCTGATGCTGCGAAACAACATACGTAGATAAAACTGTTTTCTGCAACTATTTGAACCTAATATAAGAACCAAATTTAGATAACGAATGTGAAAAATGGACATTTAAAAAATTTTTTCAAATATGAATACAACTGTCAACGTTATTTAGAAGAAATCATTGGGAAAAAATGAGTGCAGTTAAAAAAATGACGCAAAAATATTTGTGTATTTTAGCACAATTTTGGGGTTATTGCTTGTTCTGTGAAAAATCAATTATAAAAGCTGAATCTGACATAAAAACGGACTTTCATAATGAAAACAATCTCGAATCATAAAAACAGATTTTAACGACAAAACTCGTTCTACACTTCAATATGAGAATTAAAGTTTCATTTGACCTGAAAAAATATTTATCGGTCTGAGTCGGATTTAGAAAAATGTTCTTCTGAAGTGAAGTAATTCTACAAGAATCTATGTGTACAGTTCTCAACAGTTATTTTAGGAGAGTTCCTCAGAATTTACCTCAGCTTCATAAAAAACTTATACTGCTATATTGCTTTTGAAATTTTTACTGCTTTATCACGTGTTAACCATTTTATGACATCGTTACATGGATAAATACTTAAAATTCGGAGAATTTCAAAAATCCTGTTGAATCTTCGAAATTCCTGAGTTTCCGGAAAGTGGAAAATGTATGCTCAAGAAACTATAATAGTCTTTTAGGTATATCTAAATCAGGAATATTTTCTCATCGAAGAATTCGAAATTCAGACAGGAAAAAGGATTGCAATTTTTTCTATTCATAGGTATGTCTTCATGGAGATGGACTCATAAATTTTCAATCTTTTTTAAAGTACATATTTAAAGTAAAATGTCGTAATATTTTTATTCTCAATAAATGATTCAAAACATTATAATTGTTTAACGAATCGGTGAAGATAAACATCTCAGTTGTTGGTTAAACTTATCCTTCAATACCACAAAATTCCAGCTCTGGAATAAAATATATCTCAAGGTCCAAAATGACTTTTAATAATTGATTTTAACAGACCGTATTTATATTGAACTTTCTCATGTTCTTATAATTTTAAGTTGTTAATATTGCCCTGAATTAAAATTGGTTGAATCGCTCCGTTTTGTTCTGAAAATATTACCAATTTCTACATTTGTAAATTTTTCAAATATCCTTTAGCTCAATGTTATTATTTATTAAAGTTCATTCGCCATCTGGTGGCAACACTCTGACTATTGTGACTAATTTTTCAACCTCTAATCGCGAAAATAGTGAACCTATTAAGAATCCAGTTTCACCAAACACTAACATTTTCTCCCATTTTTGTCACTCGTTTCAAAAGCACCGCTTTCTGACCATATCCATTATTTCCATGAAACTGTACCAGAAAAATTGAACCAGAGATCAATGCCAGAGTCCATGTCAATTGAATCAGAAATCGTGAGCTTGCTCAAAAAAACTCGTCTTTTCCCAGAAAGCATCTTTGAATCGCAAAGCGCGACACATCCGTTTCTCACCAAGCAATCTAACAAGAAAAAACAACAACCAACCACAAAGAGGGACCATCACGTACCTCGCAAGAATCCCGGTTTCTTCCACGTGGTACCACTGCACCATAGTTTCTTCCTCGAGATCTCACTTTTTACTGCACCACCTCACGCTGATAATCTGATTAAATTCAACTTTATAATCAATTTTATTGAACTTAATTCAACTTGATGAACTTCTCCAATTCAACTGAACCTTGCTCAAATTTTCTTAACCTTCCAACATTTTTTTCACACTCTTCAGATTAAAATTTCACCGCTTAATCGCCGCACTAACGTCTTTCGCGCACCGCGTCACCCGGAGAACACGAGACACTGCTGGTAGATGGGGGGTTGGGAAAGTCGACGGAAAACAGTCGAAGTTCATAAGGGATGACAACTGCAATCCGGAACTGAATTTGAGATCCGAAGTCATAAACTGATAGTAATCTATGACTGATGAACACTTGACTTTTTTAAAATGCAGTAGAACGAACTCCTCGTAGTCGAAATTATAATAGTCAAACACCTTATGATTGAACTTCCGCTCTCCCTCTTGTTGTTCGAAAGGTCCACGCGCTCACTACTCCCACTACTATGACCGGAAGTTCGCGGATCCGGACCGGCAACGGATTCGACTTCCGAAGACGACGAGCGCGATTCTCACCTCGACGGACGAGCGACGAAAGTCGAATTGTCCCGGCTGCACGACTCACGCGTGATCGGGGGTGACGATTCACGGGCACCAGTAGCCAGAAGCCGGGTGGGACGGCGGCGCTTGGGGCGTGGGTGGGGGGTGGAGGAGGACGCCGAAAGTGGTGGGGGTCCAAGGGAGGGGGCTCTCCCAGGGTGGGAGGGACTATCCTTTCCTCACGATTCTTCCAAATAATACCCTTCCTTCCTCAGCCGATATCGTACTCCAAGCACCTGAAGATTTAACAAAAGAAGAGGATTTAGCATTGAAATGAGCTATCAGGAATTTATTTGGGGGAGAGGGAACAGAACAGGTATTTACTTTTTAAGATTCAGTTCTCTTTCTCGGAGCGATAGATACGGGGAAAATTAATCTGCCAAAAATGACAATATGGCTCCAGCTTTTTTTGGGAATATGTATGAAAATAGAAGAAACTTAACTTAGATGAAAAGTTTTGATTTTATATAAAATATAAAGGTGAAGTTGATCTAAAAAATTGACAATGGATAATTTATTCCGAGAAATTTATATCATCAGGTGTAAAATATTTCCAGGAACTTATTCTGAGAACAATGAGTGCGGTTTTTTTCAAAGCGAATAATTCATTTCGCTGAAATCCCAGCAACCGAAAATTGATTTCATAATAGTGGATTTTAAATCATGGAGAAATTTATTTTTCATAACAAAAGGGTTGCCGACCTCCCATTTTCAATTTCCCTGGCTTTTTCCTTATCTTTTTTTAAAAAATCCTTGACTTAAATAAAAAATGAATTAAATGAACCTGAACAAAACCGAGATACACGATTTTGAAAAAAATTCCCTGACCCATTTTTAAAATTCACTGTATTTTCACTGATTTCTTGACCATTTTTTTGTTCCCCGACTTTTCAAGGATTTAAAAGATCAAATTTCAAGATCTCTGGCAGCCCTGCATAAAAATTGTCAAGTATTTATTTTGCACTGAATGAGTATTGCAGAAACATATTTTTCAATAATAGTAAGCAATTTTACTGAAGTGCATACAGGCGATAGCGAAAGTTCGAAAGAAATTTATTTTATCCACACTACATCTTCAGTCAGATCCTAAAAAAATTCGAAGTGTCCCAAAATTTTAGTAATAGTCCATCTTCTTTTCCAGGTTTTTCTTCTCGACGACTCGACGCAGCCCGAAAAATTAATTTGATAAGAAGTTTTGATCTCCTTTTTATTTAAAAATAATAAAAGTTTCTTCTAGTTGAAAATTATTTTAAAATATCTTTATCAAGGAAATTCATTTTTTTCTAGCAGAACTATAGTAACAATGAGTTTCAAGAATAAATCCCTTTTTGAAAAAATAAATTCCTCCCTAATTAAGTCCGCCCGAAATAAGAAATCATATTTCTTGGCAGAATTATTCTCTAAATGATTCTAAATATTATTTTCGGATTCCAAAAACAGGAATTTGTTTCGAAATCTATGTTTCTATCATAGTTTTAACATATGATGTAGCGGCAACATCATCTCATTTCAAAATATTAATTTCTCCTCCACTTATTCTGGTAAAATTATTTATTTTTATTTGAAAAAAAGTTCCTGCTTAGCTTTCTTTTCCCGAAAGAAGTTCCTGTTAATTTTTTAATTACAAATATTTTTTACTTGCTCGAAATAAATTGTGCATTTTTTTTCTGGTGAAATCAGTTCGACAAAACATGATGGAGTAGAAACACTATATTCAAAATATGGGAAAAATTAAATTTCTTTTGTATTCTTGCAGTCCGAAAAGGATATTTTCACAACATTCTTTCAAACTCTTTTATATCGGTACCATTATGCTGGGTCAGAGTAATTTTGCGGCATCAATTTCTGTAAAATTCTGAAACTGAAATTCTTCTGGTTCAATAACGCCTAGATGGATTTTGAAAGAATGAATTTTATCTAAAATTAATCCATTTCCAAACTTGCAACAGCGGTACTATAATTTTCGTTCATCAAATTCATTTGTTTTATGTATTCCGATTCATTTTCGTGAAATTATATATTTTATTGTAATAAGTTAAGTTTACACGAATGATTGTTTATTTCGCGAAAAAAGGAAGCGTTAATCTGATGAAAGAAAACAGTTATGTCACTAATGTAAATTTGAAAAAAAAATTAATTTCACACAAAATCCTTTCCACACTCTTGATCCTTGATTAAATTATTCTCTCCACACTTACATAAAATATTTCACCTAAATAATTACAGGAAAATCAATCCGACAAACCCCAGAAGGGTGTGAAATCCTCAGTCAACGCAATTATTTTATACTACTTGAAGTTTTCCAAAATAATTTTACCCGGCAAAATTCCAAAATAATGTTTTCCGAATTAGTTACATCAGAATAAGAATCCAGGGAACTGATATGAGAAAAATTACCTTGAGAAATTGTTTTCATTAATTCAGCAAAATTAATGTTTTTAGTAAAATTAATGATTTTCATGAGAGGGCAAACACGTGGGCACTATTGTGCAACCTGCGCAAGGCAACGAATGCGCGTGGTTCGAGTAGCGCGGGATGACTGAAATTCCCCTCCACTTCACTCATTAGAACTGAGAGGGAGGGTTATTCCCCCGCTCTGAAGTCTCCCCTCCTTTCGCTTCCCCACTACTGCTGAATGGGGATACATTAGAGTTGCCCCGCTCCGCCCCTTGGAAGAACTTGGCTCTTTCTCTTCACACGTGCTCCCTCCCTTTTTTTCTCTGTCTCTGTTCCTCTCTCTTTGGTGATGTTTCGCTCGCAGTTTGGGAAGACAAGAGCACCGCCTCGGTGTTTTTACCCTGCGTTGAAGCGAGATTTCACTACGAGTTCCACGTGCTTCATGGATGAGGGTTGTGGAGGGGGAGGCAGTACGGGGGCGAGAACCTACCCTAAAGAGGGTGAAAACGACGTCCAGTGAGACCTCGACGGGGGTGGCGAATTCTGCCCACTCTTGAGCAGTTTAGGAGTGGTGCTACCCTCGATAAAGGGTGACCACTCCCATTTTTTTCAAGGTGCAATTTGAGGAATGGTTTCGGGATTTGGAGTGCATGTGGAATTGAGGATTAAGAATTTTATATCAGAGCAAGTGGCATTGGTGCGGTGGGATGGATTTTGGCGGGAAGGGACTGCTCATTTGAATTTGTGGTGGCAGATGGGGTTGACGCGAGCAGGGTGAAATGATTGGGTTGTGATTTGGGAATAGGGATCTATTGATATAAACGTGTGATACTGGAGATTTTTTTGACGTATTTACATATTCCAGTTTGAAGGTAATCTCCAGATGTGGCTTCCATATGTATGCAAATGAATTGATTCTGGGATTATTAAAAAATGAAGGATTAATCATAATCCAAATTTATACGATTTATAAGAACAGAAGTAATTTAAACTTACGTGGATTTTAGTCATGGAAGGATATACATTTTCATTATCCATTAAATGCTTCAGGTCAAATGTTTATTTATAAGTGCATTGACTTGGAAGGAAATAATTATTCATTAATTGGCTGAAAGGTAAGACTGGATTTCCTGAATCGAATGGGTATTAAGCATTAGCATATTCATAGCATGCATATACATTTGTAATAAGGAAAACAAAAAGATTCTAAAAATGTGGAAAATAGAAGAATGTGCTTGTCGTTTTTACATAATAACTTTGAATATTTCAAAAACGATATGTTGTAAAGTTGATTTGTTATTATTCACCTCCATATCTTTGAACAACGAACCACACGGAAATAAATGTTTAATATTGAGAAAATAGTAATTAATTTTTATGCAAATCAGAAAAGCCTTTTTCTCATTATTGATATTCAAACTTCGAGAGCCATATTGTCCTTTGAAATAAAGTTGATGTCCTTGTAATATTTATGATTGGCATTAAATGCTCCTTTATATTTTCTGATGGTAATAGACAATTTTATGCCCTTTTGTATTTAAGAAACAAAAAATTAAGAAAATAATCGATTCTTCCTGTACCACCATATAGTGTCGCACGTATACAACTTCCTCATATATATTAAATAGAAATTTATATTTTTAGAACATCCCTTGTTAAGTTTTCTATTCCAATTTATATATGGAAAAAAGAATAAGGAAGCTCATTCTTCAACACAGGCATATTAGGATCGTTACGGTCCGAGATGCAAAAAGAACTTTTTTTTTAAGTTTGATTTTTAATCTATAATGAATAATATTAATGGATGACATTGATTTTCAACATTCTGCATCGATTATATTATTATTATCACTACTGTTATCAATTTGAAATCAAAGTGTTAAAAATTTTTCGAACAATTTTACATTTCAAGATTAAATATCCAACAGAGTTTCTTATTCAGAACGTACAAAAATTATCTAATTTCAATAAATAATTGGTAATTCAAAGAAAAATTTGGGTCAATTACACAATTCCAAATAGAAGCCTTAAAAGTTGTACAACTCTGAAAAGAAAAAGCGAAAAAATTCGTTCCAAAATTTAATTCACAGCTCACGAGAAATGGAGAATTCCATCATTCATTTTCTTCTAAATTGAACAAAATTAAAATGGGATTTATTTCTTATGGCCTACTTTTTATTAATCAAACAATATGATATTTCAAATCTTAAGGAATAGACCAATATTCACAAATATCAGGAATTTACTATTTGATTGTAGAATCTCAAAACTTGAACAGTTTATGAGACAATTAATAATTTTCGTAATTAAACCACCCTATTTTCAAACATTTTGAAAATTAAAAATGTCATTTTAGAGTTAAGAAATTTTAAAAAGCTACCTCTGCCAATTATATAGTACTATTATTTGAGTATTCTTGAAAAATAAAATTTTTGTGTTTAATGTGCACTATGGTGTTCCAAAAATGCATTAGAAATTTTTTTTTTGAATTTTTATGCAAAACGCCCGGAAATTTGTTCGAATCAACACAAAAATAAACGCATTTTATTTGTTTTGAAAAAAAAAATATTTAGAGGTGGCGCAACCCCATGAAGTTTAACACGTATTTCCCACAAGAAAAAAAGACGTTTTTGTAAACTTTATTCAGACCTCAATACTAGATGAATCGAGTTCGAAATTAACCATTTCTCTTCACAATTAGGCACAGAATGCGAACAAAATATTACTTCTCGAATATGACCCCCATAAGTCTGTTTTATAGGGTCCCCAAAAACCCCCACAAGTAAAAAAATGGGTTTTTCGAGTTTTTGACGCTAATGATGATTTTTTGCGGGTTTTTTAACGCAGATTATCCAAATGCTTGAAATACTACTTTATTCTAATAACTATATGTTTATATAAATTGTTTTAACAATCTATTATTGTTTTTAGCAACTTTCTCTTGGGAAAGGGTTGGAAAGTTAATGTTTTTTCTGAATTTTTCAACTTATTTTCAACGTTTCTGTTAAAGCGAGATAATAATCAATAAAAATTAACAAAAATAATTGTTTAAGCAATTTGTTAATTCCCAAACCAGTTATCGATAAAATTACCATCTTAAATTAATATAATAATTATAACAATATTCTCTTGGAATAATGCTACAAAGTTGCGGGTTTTTCTGAAATTTTCAACTTTTTGTCCACTTTTCACTTAAAGTAAGTAATTATTTTATTCAATTAGGCAAAAATAATTGCCTAAACAAATTGTAAAAGTTCATAGCTATTTTCTTCTAGATTAATACTACATCGTTGCGGTTTTTTCCTGAAATTTGTACTTTTAATCACTTTTCAATTAGATTCAAGAAATAATTAATTATTGGAAAAAAATAATTGTTTAAACAATTTATTATCACTGCTTATAATATTTTCTTTGCCTAATGATAGAAATTCGCGATTTTTCTGAAATTTTTTACTTTCTGCCCACTTTTCCCTTGAAGTGAGTTAATATTTAATTTTATTTAACAAAAATAATTGTTCAAACAAATTATTATTGTTTTTTCTAAAATTTTAACTTTGCTTGACCTTTTTAGTTGTGAACAAATAATAAATAAACATTAGAGAGAATCATATTCTAAATAGTATTGTATTGTTTTAAGTAAATTATTTTTGTCCTTTTCCCAGTGTTAAGAAAATTAATTAAAACACAGAAGCTGAATTCATCCCGTGAAATTTGAATTCCGAATTTTATACTAAAATTATGGATGTTCAACGCAAAAATTTAATTTTTGAAAAAGCAGTTCAACTTTCAACCAAAGAACTGAATTTTCGACTAACAACTTTCTAGCACTTATCAAAGAGAAAATGTTTATAAACAATAATGAATTGTTCAAATAATATGTTTTTCAGCTCGCATTAACTATTATCCTCACTAAGTAAGTGAAAAGTGGACAAAAAGCTAAAGAGATTAGAAAAAACCGCAACTTTCTAGCACTAATCTAAGAGAAGATAGCCATAAACAATCATAATTGGTTTAAACATTTATTTTTGTTAACTTCATTGATGATTACCTTTATTCAACTGAAATGTTGGAAAGAAAAAAAAAAAAAAAAATCCAGAAAAAACTGACTTTCTTATCCTTTTCTTAGAGAACGTTGCTAAACACAATAACAAATTGTTTGAACAATTTAAATAAACATCTAATTATCAGTTTAAAGTAGTTTTTCATATATTTGAAACAACCTTCGTAAAAAAAAACCGGAAAAAATCATAGTTAGCGCCAAAAACTCGCAAACCCCATTTTTTCACTTGTGGGGGTTTTTTGGGACCCTATAAAAAAGACTTTTGGGGGTGATATTTGAAAAGCAAAATTTTATTTACATTCTGCGACTATATTTGTGAAGAGAAATGGTGAATTTTGTACTCAATTTATCTAATATTGAGAATTCTGAATAAAGTGTAAAAAAACGTCTTTTTTTCTTATGGGAAATACGTGTTTAACTTCATGGGGTTTTGTGCCACCTTTAAATAGTTTTTTTTCAGAGCAAAAAAATGCGTTAATTTTCTTTTGAATTCGAACAAATTTCCGGGCCTTTTTGCATGAAAATCCTTCAAAACAATTGTTTCTTGAGTGGGAAATAAAGGGAAAAATTTATAGTAAAGATTATACTAATCATTTAGCCGACTATGGAATTAGAATAATACATTCTTCAGCTGCAAATAAAAAAAAAAGTAATTTCCGCTCTGCAATTAGACTTTAATTAATTCCTCATAAAAGGACATAAATTTTGTAGTCAAAGCTTTCCGACTACAAAAGACAATTGTGAAAGTTATACTCCCTAAAACGTCATTTCTCGACGGGGGTTAGGAAGGGGTAGGAATTAATTTCGATAAATCCTTTATATCCCTACCGAAATTGTGCGAGGGCCACAGGTAATAATGTAATATACCGTTTCGCTCCACCACTTCCCGCTTTCAGGGTCAGGTAATTCGTAAAAAGTGGAATGTGGGAAAAAGCGTTCGCAACCCGTTAGGTTAGCGAAAGGGTTAAGGTTCGAAAATGGGTCAGATTAGAGGCTCTTTACCGTTTTCCTTAAAGAGCCCCTTAGAGTTTAGCCTCAATATAGAAAGTATCGCGTTTCCGTGCTCGATTTTAGGTAGCTAGAAAGAGAGAAAGAGAAATAGGCATTTTTTGGGGTTAATATCTGGGTATAAAATACACACACCGACCCACGGGCTTGGTGTTTCCGGGGTGGAGTTGTAGAGATAGGTGGAATTGATTCTCATTTAGATTGAGGTGAATGTGTTCAGCTTGCAGTCGAAATTTCAGCAAAAGGGTTTTTTCGACGTGGGACCTTGAGGGACCGTGTGAGAAAACCATTAGACGTCAAAACGCGAAAGAGCTCCCTTAAATAACAGACCATCGGCCCGCAGGGGAGACTTTAAAAAATGCGATATTTTCGTTTTCAGGTACGAAGCGCGCATCGAATGAGAATCCAACCCTTCGGCGGGAGAAAATAATAAGAGAGACCCACAGACAGAGGAATATAAATTTCAACGCTCTGCAATAATGCAAAACGCTGCGGGTATTAAAAGTCGCGATTTATGTGGAACTATCAAATCCATGTAGCATCTAATGTGTTCATTCTAATTTAATTTCTGGAAGGGATTATATAGTATAGTTCAGATCAATTTTTTAAGAGGGGTAAAATCAATATTAAATTCAATTTTACCTGAAGTGATAGTTTTTGAATGATTGACATTGGATTTTACATGATGGATAATCCTTATACATATGTCAGTTGGAAGAAGAAAAGTAATAATTGATAAATTTTGAAATTAACACTAATATTTAAAATATATAAAACAACCGTGAAATTGTTCAATTTCTAGTAATTATTGATAAATCGTTCCGTGACTTATCACATAAAATTAGGCATTACATTCTTTTATCCTTTCAAGATTGCTAGATGATTTCAATTTGGAATTGTAACATATCAATGATAGCTTAACAAAAATTTTTCAAATTTTAAAAACATCGTGTTTGAAATTCTTCATTTGGAATATTGTCATATTTCAAGGAATTGAATTTAGGTCATCAATATTTTTATTCTTCGGGCTTGAATTTTGAAAAATTGATACTTCAAGTCCCCTAACTTTTTAAAAAAGTTTTTAGGTTCCAATGCTTGAATGAGAGATTCAGGTATAGAGAAACAATTTATTTTAATTCATTTTATTTTCAATTAAAAACAAAATCAATTGATATAAAATTCAACACTCTGTAATAAGAAACGCTGTCAGTATAAAAAAATTCAATTATGAAAACTTCATACTTCAAACTAACTATCAAACTTTAAATTCCATGCTTAACAAAATTTGGTTGAAGTGAAGTTTTCTTCCAAATTTTTGGATTTATAAGATTTGAATTTTGTAAATCTTTGAAATACTTTGAGACCCCCTTCAAATTGTTGAATTATGTTGAAGACTCCTTGGAATCTTCTGAAATATACAAAAGTTTTCTAGATCCTATAAAATCCTTCCGAATCTTCTCAAATTGTAGGAAATTCTCGAGAACTGTATGCTATTTTTTGTAATGCCTAAAATCTGTAAAGTACTTGAAAATACTTTCGAAGATTTCTTGGAATCTTTTAAAATGCTCTACATTTTATATAATCCTTTGGAACCCCATGAAATTCTCTTTGTTTCTTAGATCTATCGAAAACTCCTTAGAATATTTGAAAATATCGTAAAATATTAGAAATTCTCAAAAAATTTGAAAACACCTTGAAATATTTGAATAATTCCTCAAATGTTTAAAATCCTTGAAAGTCGCACAGTTCTTGTGAATAATTCTTTTGAAATGAATGAAAACATTTCAAGACTTATGAAATCTTTTGAGATCCTGAGGAATTAATGAAGTTATCATATTGGAATCTTCTGCATTCATTGAAATTCTTTGAAACCGCATGGAATTTTTTGAATTCTATTTAACCCCCTGAAATATTTGAGAGTATCTCAAAATCTTTCAAAATTCTACATAATCCCTCGATTCATGGTGAAATAATTTAAAATGTATAGAATGATCCCTCAAAATCACATGAAAATTTAAAAAAACATTTTTTTGGATTTTAAATTTGATCTTAAATTATCTGTTCTTGAAGTTTTTGAATATTAAAGCCTCAAATATTCCTATCATTAAGGCTTTGAATGTGAAATAAAATAAGATGTATGTGAATCAATTCACTCACAGAATTGAAAATGGTCCAATTTAGAACGCTTCAATAGGCAGAGGTTTCATTCCCAAGTCTTTGAACAGTAAGTTAAGCAGCGCTTGGCTCGGTTTTATTCGGATCTCACCCCTTGTACTGGTTGGGGTGTATTTACCAGCTTCTAAGGTATCTATAACTATATTCTCGAAATAATAATTAATAGTGTTGAATTTGATCTCTACTCCAATTTCGAACTTTTAGAAAGTTTTGATTCTGGATCTCCACGATAATTTTTTTTAAACAGTGAAAGAACCGGAAAATAAGTGAAGTAATTATTATTATTATGATCATTTAAATCACTCATCTAGGCAGATTAAATATTTTTGTAATTGAAAAGCACAGTCGGAAAAGTTAACACAAAAATGTAAAGATGATATTAATTCTAAAAATTTTTTAAACGAATTTCCCAATACCTACCTCGATATTTTTCTTTGTAACATAATCATAATCTCTTGCGGGGTACGCGTAACTCGTAAAGAGTCATAATAGGTTTATTTGAATACACGGGAGGACATAGTTTCCTGCCAACATGCCAACAGAATTTTTTAGTCAAAAAACGAATTACCGCCGAAAAGGTAGAAAATCCACTTATTATTGGTCAAAAATTCCGACTATTCCCTCAGAAGATTCAACTACATATTCAGTTCAAAGTTAAACTCTCCTGATGCTCCTTGAACAACCTTGCCTTGGTTGAAAATTCAAAAATTCTTTTTTGAATTAATTTTTTACATTCTCATCAGAGAAGGTATTAGATTTGTGTAAAATTTGACCCCCCTCGTTTTTGTCAAATGTACACGTTTTGAGACCCCCTGAACCCGAGAAACAGGTTTTTGCGAATGTGTCTGTATGTCTGCCTGTCTGTCTGTATGTATGCATGTACAGACTATGTCTGTCTATTAGCACGATAACTTTCGAAAAAACTAATCGATTTGATCGGCCTTTGGTACACTCTTTCAGTGTCAAAAACTGGAGGTCAAGTCCTTAGCCAGCTATTTTGGATCAAAAATAAGAGAGGGGGAGCATTTTGAAAACTTTTGAGATAATTTTTTTCAAGACTCGATAATTGTAAGTAGAGCCTCCTGTAGTGATTAATTAGTGGAACAATTTATTCCTATGTTGTTTCTTGATGAGAACAAAATTGTCATGGTTATGGGATTTTCAAAATTCGAAAACGTAAACAAAAATAAGAATTTTCAGCTAAACAACGAAAGATATGAGAAAGAAGTATTATTATTATTATTATTTATCAGCATTTGGAACTCGAAAGTTCATTGCCTCATCTACCCGAGACCGCCACGCGTC
>WSXT02000030.1:2846448-2860818 GCA_011762715.2 Neuroterus valhalla
AAAATGATAATTTGTTCAAACAATTTTTTTTTTGTTAAATTAAGTTAAATATTAACTTACTTCAAGAGAAGAGTGGGCAAAAAGTTCAAAATTTCAGAAAAACCGAAAGTTTCTATTATAAGGCAAAGAAAATATTATTAGCAATGATAATAGATTGTTCAAACGATTATTTTTTACATGAATTAATTATTACTTCAATTTGATTGAAAAGTGATAAAAAATTAAAAATTTCAGGAAAAAACTGCAACTATTTAGTATTAATCTAGAAGAAGTTAGCTATAAACATTTAGAATTTGTTTCAACAACTATTTCCGCTAAATAAAATAAAATAATATCTCACTTCAGCTAAAAAGGGGAAAAAAGTTGAACATTTCAGAAAAAACCGCAACTTTGTAGCATTATTCCAAGAGAATATCGTTTTAATTGATAACAAATAGTTTAAAGAATCATTTTTGTTAACTGTAATTGAATATTACCTCGCTTCAACTAAAACGTTGAAAATTAGTTGAAAAAATTCAGAAGAAATCTTGACTTTCTAATTCTTTTCTAAGAGAAAGTCGCTGAAAACAGTACTACATTGTTTCAAAATTTAAATAAACATCCAACTATGAGTATCAAGTAGTATTCCATTCATTTGAAACAATCTGCGTTGAAAAAATCGCAAAAAAACCATAATTAGCCCCAAAAACTCGAAAACCCAATTTTTTCACTTATGGGGGTTTTTGGGACCCTACAAAACAGACGTAAGGGGGTGATATTTGAAAAATGAAATTTTATTCGCATTCTGTGACTCATTGTGAAGAGAAATGGTGAATTCCAAACTCGATTCATCTAATATTGAGAATTCTAAATAAAATTTACAAAAAAATCTTTTTATCTTATGGGAAATACATGTTAAACTTCATGGGGCTTGTGCCACCTCTAAATATATTTTTTTTTTCAAAAAAAAAATGCGTCAATTTTTTAGTGAATTCGAACAAATTTCCGGGCGTTTTGCATTAAAATTCTAAAAAAAAAATTTCTAGTACATTTTTGGACCACCCTAATAAGAATTTTGTATATTTGAAAACCTGTGAATTTATTCAAAAATAATATGTGAATACATGGAATTTTTCCGAATATAATGTATGGCAAGAGTAACCATTATTCTCTATTTTTCTTTAAATTAAAAATTTGAATTCTCGATTTCTCTTTGTTCCGTTTGATCACCTGGAATTTTTTCTTGGCCCGCTGTATCATAGAATTCGAAAAATGTAATCTTCTCTAAATGGAGCGAAGGGAAAGACAAAAGCAGATAAACGAAAGAAATGACTTAAGCAGTGAAAAGGCAAAGCCGAAGGGTCGGTCAGGGTATTAGTTTTAACGCATGGGGAGCATGGAAGTAAAAAAATAAAAATTGAAAAGCAAAGAATAAAAAAAGTTTAACGCAGAAGACTAAGAGGGTGAGAGAGAATACAACTCTTTCGGGCCTTACATACCCATTACAATACACATCGACTTGGAGAAGAGACGGCGTTCTCTTCGGCACACAGATATCTTGAATCGGAACGCGTTCGATTCATTTAAGAGATAAAATCTTTCGTTCGAAATATGAATATTATATTATAAGCGTAGCCAGAGCTGCCCTCAGAGTGAGAAAGAAACCATTTGGTAAGAAAAAAAATGGGTAAGGGGTTTCGACTTCTTCTGATGCAGATCTTCCGTTTCATCTTTTTCTTTCTACTTCATCTGTCTTTACTCTGAGAGCAACATAACGAGAAATGCGATCGAGCCAGTTTCTGATTTTTGAAAGGTCTTTAACCTCGAGGCATGAAAAGTGCCGATTTTTTTTTGCTAAGTGATCAATAACAGATTATTATTTCATTTATTTGAAGTCTTCATGTGATTTATTTGATCATTTATAATTACAGAGACCTGAAAGTATTTCGTTTAAAACAGGTATAGCTCCATATTTTCTTTCGTGTGGGATTATCGACTAATATTGTAACAAAACTGGAAATTTTAAAAATAGATAATATTGAGCTATTCGGTTATAAATCTCTGAAATTCACAAAATTCTCAATATTTAAAGAAACAGAAACAAATCATTCAATCTAAGTCTTGCACAATAGGGTGGTTAAAAAAATGCATTAGAAATTTTTTTTCGAATTTTCATACAAAACACCCAGAAATTTGTTCGAATCTACAATAGAATCAACGCATTTTTTTTGTTTATGAAAAAAAAAATATTTAGAGGTGGTGCGCGAGCCCCATGAAGTTTAACACGTATTTCCCATAAGAAAAAAAATACGTTTTTGTAAATTTTATTCAGAATTCTCAATATTGGGTGAATCGAGTCCAAAATTCACCATTTCTTCACGATTCGTCATAGAATTCGAATAAAATATTACTTCTCAAATATCACACCCATAAGTCTGTTTTATAGGGTCCCAAAAAACCCCCATAAGTGAAAAAATGAGTTTTTCGAGTTTTTGGCACTAATTAAGATTTTTTTGCGGTTTTTTTAAGGCAGATTATTCCAAATACATGGGATACTACTTTATACTGATAATTAGATGTTTATTCAAATTGTTTAAACACTTTATTATTGGTTTTAGTAACCTCCTCTTAGAAAAGAGTTAGAAAGTCAAGGTTTTTGGAATTTTTCAATTTATATTCATCGTTTCAGTTAAAGAGAGGTAATAATCAATTGAAGTTACCAAAAAAATTGTTTAAACAACTTGTTATTAATTAAAAAAATAATTTCTTACAATAATGCTATAAAGTTGCGGTTTTTTCTGAAATTTTCAACTTTTTGTCCAGTTTTTACTCAAAGTAAGTAATTATTTAATTTAATTCAGCAAAAATAATGGTTTAAACAAATTGGAAATGTTTATAGTTATCTTCTTCTAGGTTAATACTGCATAGTTGTGGTTTTTTCCTGAAATTTAAAACTTTCTGTCACTTTTCAATTATATTAAAGTAATAATTATTTCACGTTGAGAAAATAATTTTTTTAACAATTTATTATCATTGCTAATAATATTTTCTTTGCTAAATGATAGAAACTTGCTGTTTATCTAAAATTTTTAACTTTTTGCCCACTTTTCACTTGAAGTGAGTTAATATGTGAATAAATTTAACAAAAATAAGCGTTTAAATACATTATTATTGTTTATGACTATCCTCTCTTAGCTTAGTGCTAAAAAGTTGCGGTTTTTTCTTAACTCTTAAGCTTTTTGTCCTCTTTCCACTTAGGGTGGTAATAATTGATGCGAGTTGATGAACATGCTTATTTAAACAGTTTATTATTGTTTATAACCATTTTCTCTTAGATAAGTGCTGAAAAGTTGTGGTTTTTTCTGAAATGTATAACTTTGCAATGAATGGAAATCAATTAGATTGAAGGAGATTGGATTCATTTAATTGTTGGTTAAATTAGATTGCTTTTTATCTATAGTAAAAGAATTTTTTTTTTAATATCAAAAATTATATTTTGGATTCAAAATTTATATTTTTAGGTCGAAAATTCATCTCTTTGGTTTTTTAACGCAGATTGTTTCAAATACATGAAATACCACTTTACGCTGATAATCAGATGTTCATTTAAATCGTTTAAACAATTTATTATTGTATTTAGCGACTTTCTCTTAAAAAAGGGTTAGAAAGTCAAGGTTTTTTCTGAATTTTTAAATTCATTTTCAATGTTAGTTAAAGCGAGGTAATAATTAATTAAAGTTAGGAAAATAATTGTTTGAACAATTTGTTATTAATTATAATAATATTCTCTTAGAATAATACTACAAAGTTGCGGTATTTTCTGAAATTCTCAACTTTTTGTCCACTTTTCACTTGAAGTAAGTAATTATTCAATTTAATTTAGCAAAAATAATTGTTTAAACAAATTAAAAATGTCCATAGCAATCTTCTTCTAGATTGATCCTACATAGTTGCGTTTTTTTCCTGAAATATTTAACTCTTTGTCACTTTTCAATCAGATTAAAGTAATAATTAATTCATGTTGAAGAATAATTGTTCAAACAATTTTTTATCATTGCTTGTAATATTTGCTTTGCTTGATGCTAGAAGTTTGCGTTTTTTTCTGAAATTTTTAACTTTTTGCCCACTTTTCACTTGAAGTGAGTTAATAGTGAACAAATGATAAATAAACATTATGGATTCATATTTTAAATGGTATTGTATTGTTTTAACAAAATTACTTTTGTTCTTTTTCCAATGTTCAAAAAAAAATTAATTCAAACGGAAAACTGAATTCATTCAGTGAAATTTGAATTTCATATTTTCTACTGAAATCATGGATTTTTAACGCAAAAATTGAATTTTTAAGAAAATAGTTCAACTTTCAACCAAAGAGTTAAATTTTCGACCTAAAAATATAAATTTTTATCAAAAATATAATGGTTGATATGAAAAGAAAAAAAAATTATTTTAAATAAAAACAATCTAATTTAATCAAAAATCAAAACAATATAATCAAATTCAATCTAATTGAATTTCATTCAAATTCCATCCAGTGAAAAATTAAACATTTCAGAAAAAACCACATATTTTCAGCACTTATCTAAGAGAAAATGGTTGTAAACAGTAAAAAATTATTTAAATAAGCATGTAAGTTAACTCGCATTAAATATTACCTCACTAAGTGAAAATATATGGGAAACTATTTAGTAATAATCTAGAAGAAGATAGCTATAAACATTTAAGATTTGTCAAAACAATGATTTTCGCTAAATTAAATAAAATAATTACCTACTTTATGTGAAAAGTGGACAAAAAGTTGGAAATTTCCGAAAAAACCGCAACTTTGTAGCATTATTCTAAGAGAATATATAGTTATAATTATTAAAAAATTGTTTAAACAATTATTTTTGTTAACTTGATTAGATCATTACCTCGCTTTAACTGAAGCGTTGGAAATAAGTTGAAAAATTCAGAAAAAACCTTGACTTTCTAACCCGTTTCTGAGAGAAAGTTGCTAAAAACCATAATGAATTGTATAAATAATTTTAATAAGCATCTACTTATCAGTATAAAGTAGTATTTCAGGGGGGTTTTTTGGGACCCTGTTGTGGGACTAATTGTGAAGAGAAACGGTGAATTTCGAATTCGATCCACCTAATATTATGAATTCTGAATAAAATTTACAGAAACGTCTTTTTTTTTTACGGTGAATACGTGTTAAACTTCATAGGGCTTGCGCCACCTCTAAATATTATTTATAAAAAAAATGCGTTTATTTTTTAGTGAATTCGAACAAATTTCCGGGCGTTTCGCATAAAAATTTGAAAAAATTTTGTTTGGAACACCCTAATGCACAATCTAACATTCTGAAGTAAAATCAGAGTATTGATCTTCAATCGAATAATGCAAAAAAAAAAGGAATAGAGGTCATTGAATTTAAAAAAGGGTCATTAAACTCATTCCATCCTGAGCCAAGACCCAATACAATTTTCGCCCCTGTCTCTGGACCCTAACCTCCCTCGCACCCTGGGCCCATCCTCTCGATTCCACTATTTCATCCTCGAACCCCGTTTGGTTAAACGTCAGTTTGAAGAATTCTTCACGAGTCAGAAAAATGAGCATCGTCATGATTTTTGAAAGTAAAAAATGAAGAGCATTGAGCACCCGAGTCTGCCGGCGGGAGCGGGCCCTTTTCAGGCCCTCGGCCCCTCCACCCTCAATCATTCTTCACAACCACAAACTCGCAGTTTAAGTCTATCCATTCTATCTGAAACTCTACCAAGTATATGTAATTAGGTGGGAACAAATCGTTTTTTACAGTGTGAGTTTACGCATTCCTAACTTCTATGGTGATTACCAATAGAATTCTGAAGCCTTGCCTTTTGCAGGGCTTCATTACGGAGATCAATTGAAGATATAAATTTTATAACATTCTTTGAAAAAAGGATGTTCATTTTTCAGTTTATTGAAAGACTCAAGTTTTACAACGGGAAAGTAAAAATTACTACTACTCTGACCCAGAAAAACGGATTCAAACATTGTAGGGATGACCACTGGATATATTAATTCATTACTATATTTTCGTGATTTTGTGGGAAAATTATCAGTTTAAAAATTTATGAGATGATAAATTGAATAATTTTGAAATATTACCCCCTTGAGTCTGTTTTATAGGGTCCCAAAAAACCGCCATAAGTTAAAAAATGAGTTTTTCGAGTTTTTGGCACTCATTATGATTTTTTTGCGGTTCTTTAACGCAGATTTTTTCAAATACATGAAATACTACTTTATACTGATAATAAGATTTCTATTTTTATTGTTTAAACAATTTATTATTGTTTCCCGAAACTTTCTCCTAAAAAAGGGTTAGAAAGTGAAGGTTTTTTCTGAATTTTTCAACTTATTTTCAAGGTTTCAGTTAAAACGAGGAAATAATCAAATACAATTAACAAAAATAATTGTTTAAATAATTTGTTAATAATTATAACAATATTCTCTTAGAATAATGCTACAAAATTGCGTTTTTTTTGAAATTTTCAATTTTTTGTTCTTTTTTCACTCAAAGAAAGTAATTATTCAATTTAATTTAGCAAAAATAATTGTTTGAAAAAATTGTAAAAGTTTATAGCTATCTTTTCCTTCATTAATACTACATCCGAGTAAGTCTGTTTTATAGGATCCCACAAAAACCCCGTACGTGAAAAAATGGGTTTTTCAAGTTTTTGGCGCTATTTATAATTTTTTTGAGGTTGTTTTAACAGAAGATTGTTTCAAATACATGAAATACTTTACTTTTTACTGATAATCATATGTTTATTTAAATTTCTTAAACAATTTTTTTTTCAGCAACTTTCTCTTAGAAAAGGATTAGAAAGTCAAGGTTTTTTCAGAATTTTTCAACTTATGCTCAACGTTTCAGTTGAAGCGAGGTAATAATCCATCGAAGGTAACAAAAAAAATTGTTTTAAAAATTTTTCATTAATTATAACAATATTCTCTTAGAATGATGCTACAAAGTTACGGTTTTTTCTAAAAATTTCAACTTTTTGTCCACTTTTACTCAGAGTGAGACATTATTTTATTTTGTCTAGCGGAAATAATTGTTGAAACAAATTCTAAATGTTTATAGCTATCTTCTTCTAGATTAATACTACATAGTTGCGGTTGAAGTAAGATTAGAGTAATAATCAATTCATGTAAAAAAAATAATCGTTTAAATAATCTATTATCGTTGCTAAAAATATTTTCTTTGCTTCATGATAGAAACTTGAATTTTTTTCTGAAATTTTGAACTTTTTGCCCACTTTCCACTTGGAGTGAGTTTCTACCTTCTTTAAGGCCATGTTAAACATAGGTCACGTGACCCAAATTATCGTTTTTTTTTGCAACAACTCACATCCGCACAGTAATAGATATCGAGTTCATATTTTGTCAGAAGCCTTAGAAAACAATAAAATGTGTTTGTATACAACATTTGATTCAAAATTTTGAAAAAAAAATCGCAAAAATTTTTTTTTATTGAAACTTTCGAACAAAATGTTGTAAACAAACGTAGTTCATTGTTTTCTAAGGCTTCCCTCAAAATATCAACTTGATATCTCTTTCGATGTAGACGTAAGTTGTTGCAAAAAAAGATGTCGGTAAGGTAGGAATCGGGTAAGTTTAACATGGCCTTCAACAGAAAAATTGTTTTTCTTCCAATTACACATCTTTAATGTGAAGTTTTCGGGGAACGCATGTTTCTACAACTTTATCAAACATTTGATTTGAAAACCTGTTGCAAAAACTTTTTTTTCTCATCCTGTAAAATGTGAGGTTAAATTTCATTCTTCCTTATCAAGTACTCAATTTAATATTTTTAATTACACAGGCACACATAAAAAAGAAAATCGCACGTGCACTTATGTTAGCCAGATCGCCATATACATGTATGCTGTTGGCAACGATAAGTTTGAATATGGTTTCAAATTCACTCCAACACTTCTGGTTACTGAGGAAAGTAATTTCCTTAGACACTTTCTAAAAACAATATTCTAAAAAGTTTTAGCAACTCCTGATGCTAGGGCACAAATAAAAGGTTAGACTTTGTACTTTGAGGTAATCATATTGAAATAATTATTTCCGTTATTTATTATGAGTAGTAAACTTTAACTTTCTTGTGATGTTGGTTAATCTTCGAACTTTCTTGAAAAAAAAGATTAGAATGCAAAAAGTTTGCTTGAATAATTAAGAATGGAATCTGACATGTAGGTAAAGCTATTCCAGAAGAAGCAAACTAAATGTGAAAATCACAGACAGGAATAATAATTTTTAGGTTAGTTTTGTATTTCCCCTATTTATTTGATAATTTTGTTACTTACACTAAATGTAGTTAAAACTACCAAGAAAAAAATGATATTCAATAGTTGAGTCATGAAAACTACTAGATCAGTAAATTATAAAATATGTCGATTGAATTTTGAGAATTATTATCACAGATTCAAATGCGTATGTGTTAAAATTAGAGATTACTATTTTAGAATTATGAATTTACTATACAAAAGTATAGTAAAAGTGCGCCAAAATTATAAACATTCTCAACAGGGTAGGTAGGCAACGACAATAATGTTCCAATCAGCCCGCTGCCAAAAAGTGTAATGATATGATAACATATGCCAATGAGGCAGTCAGTATTTGCGGACATGGTGATTAACATAAAAGCAAAATCAGTGCGTCCTCATGGAACTTATGTGAGAAAAATCAATTTCTTGTCGAAAAAAATTGATATCTTTTGTAAAACGACAGTATAACGTATGCCGATTACACTTCGCAATATTTCAGTAAAGTAAGACATGAAAAAAAATCGGCATACGTACAGCGCAAGTCTTAGGCAATCTCGAAGGTCGGCTGAGACACTAAAAAATAACACAAAATATCTCATTGTTGTTCCACGCTCCATGTATGCCGATTTTTTTTCAAGGTTTACTTTGTTAAAATATTGCTAATTGTGATCGGCATACGTTATACTATCGTTTTACGAAGGATTTTTTTTTTTTGACAAAAAATTGATTTTTTTCACATAAGTTCCATGGGGACGCACTAATTTTGGTTTTATATTATTCACTATGTCCGCAAATACTCACTGCCTCATGGGCATACGTTATCATGTCATTACACTTTTTGGCAGCGGGCTGACGGACTATAATCTTTTCCGAGTTAAACCTGAAATTGGACCCATTCTATAAATTCCCAGAACATCAAGTTCGCACCCTATATTGTTTTTAGAGGATGACTAGGAAGGCTACTTTTCTTGAAAACCTGAAATGATGCAGTAAATCTGACACTAGATTCGAATCAAACGACCCTAAAAACATAATTATAGGTAGGTATGCTAGTCCGGTTGAGTGGACATGCATTTTTCTTCTCTCTGTGCCTGTGTTATTATAGCAATTTTGAGGTTTTCAAAAAATGATTTAGAAAATTAATGCAGACCACCCCAAAACACATTATCTAAATAAATTTCTACAGTAATTTTTGCGAGAAAACCCTGCTGTCTAAATCTGAATGAAACAAAATCGACGGCCGCTAACAAGAAGGTTCTATCTCAGCGATCAAAGCAACAAGGTTCTATCTTTATCAAAATTCAAAAAGGTACTATCTCGTCGGCCAATTAAAAAAGGTTCTATCTCGGCGTTCGGTGCAACGAGGTTCCATCTCGACACTCGATGCCAAAAGATTCTATCTCAGCGTTCCGTGCAACAAGGTTCTATTATTCTATTATCCTGACGGCTTAGATAAAACCTTGCTGCACGGAACGCTGAGATAGAACATTTTTGTATCGGGCGCCGAGGTAAAACCTTTTGGCATTAACCACCGAGATAGAATCTTTTTGAATTGTCCGACGAGATAGTACCATTTGAATTTTGATAAAGATAGAACCTTGTTGTTAGCGGCTGTCGATTAATCTGAACCTATACACCTATATACATAAAAATCTCGTGTCAAGATGTTTGTACGGAATAGACTCCAAAACTACTTGACCGATCTTAATAAAATTTTGTACACTCTGTGTAATTTGGTCCAACTTGAAGCATAGGATAATTTATATCTCGATTAATTTCCTCAATATTTTTTAATGCAAATTAAGGCTCGATGATAGACACATGTCCCTATCAGTCTCCTAAACACGTGTTTATTCTCCCAATTTTGGACGAAATGTGTTCTCAATATTTTTTGTGTAGAAGTGTCAAATTCGAATACAAAAGAATCTTTGGGCGGCAAAGCTACATGATTACATGAGGTATTTGCCATTCTAACTTTCCCTGAAATTTAATTCAGTAAAAAAATACTTGTTTTCTTGGAAATTTGCAGTTTTTCTGGGTTACACTTGGAAGTTTTCCTTTTAAATTCAAGTTTTTTTCAAGGAAGCTCAATTCTTTTGTACAAAATTCAACGAGTCAACCAGAAATCTAATTTTTCTACAAAAAAGTTTGTTTTCGCCAAAAAGTTGAATTGAAAAAGAAAAATCTACCAGGATAATTTGAACTTCTATATTACTAGTTTTATTTGCTACCAAATTTCTGAATTGGTAAGCCAAGAAGAATTATTTTTCACAAGAGAGTTAAATTTTCGACCCGAAAATATGATTCTTCAATTAAGGGTTTGATTTCTAAGCAAACAGTTTAATTCTAAAAAAATTAACAACTACAATCATGAATTTTCACCCTGAAATAATTCTCTTTTTACAAAGTGGTATAACTTGAAATAAAACCAAGTCATTCAATTTGCAAAAGAAAAAAAGATGAACTCTAAAAGGAACATGTAATGTTGATATTTTCTAACACGAAAAGTGCTCCATTTGAAATCGATAGCAAATACATTCTATTTAAAATACTAGTACAAAAAATGGTTGAATGTCCAACGAAAAAATATTAAATTTCAATCATGAAGATCAACTTTTGCACCAGAAAAGACCAATTTTTAACCAAAAGAATTCACGTAGATAATCTAAAATTGTTCGAATTTACAAATTTTCTAAAAGAACTCACTTTTTTTTAAATACCTGATTACGGCAAAAAATTCTTGAGATAACCTACAGTTGTTCAAGTTTATTAATTTATTTAGAATCATTTCTAACTTTCAAATGTTTGAATTTGTAAGTTTTTGATAAGATTCAACTGTTTCTGTTGAAAATCATCCAATTTCGGTGAGAATTTCCTCAGTAAATCAAAAATTGTTCCAATTCGTAAATTTTCTAGAAGATTTGATTCTTTCTGTGAGAAAATATCCAATTCCAGCAAAAATTCTCTGGAATGATCTAAAATGTTCCCAATTTGTAAATTTTTTTAGAGAACCTAACTGCTCCTGTAAATCCAAAAAGAAAATTAATTTTTTACAAAGTAGTTCAACTTGAAACAAAGTGATTGAATTTTCAACGAAAAATATGAGTTCTAAATTGAAAGTGTAATGGTTGAAATTTCAACCAAAAATTTTAAATTCAAGATCAGAACAAATCAATTCTGTTGCATAAGACGAAGAAAAATATACTTGTATGTGCAACAAAAAGAAAAGTTTTAGCCATTAGGGAGACATAATTGGCCTACGGCCATGCCACGCTTGAAAAACCAGTTTCCGTCCGATCACTGGCGTTAAGAAGCGTTGGGCGCGGTTATTACCTGGATGGGTAACCTTTCAGGAATATCTTTCAGGTTGTATCCAACCTAACCAATTATAACTCTTTACGAGTTACGCTTGCCCCGCAAGGGATTAGGACTTAATGGAACAAAAAGGAAAAATGTTCATTATAGGACAAAGAGCTACGTTATCTGAGTTGGGTAAGCAACCAATAGATGGCATAGTGTTCCGATTTCTTGATGCTACAATCTATTTCACGTCACTTAACGCATTATAACTGACCCAGAGCAACGCTTGTTCAGATCTGCTAGCATATTAAATTTTTATTGTACCTGCAGGTGGAAATAAAAAAAAAAATTTTCTTGTGAAAATTGGACTTAATTTTGTGTTCATAGTATCAAAACTTCATATTTTTTGGGGAATTTACTTTTTCTGAGAATGTCTGTAACGATTTATTTTTTTCATTTCCCTGGTTTACTCAAAAAAGTATTGATGTGGACCATCTTCCAAGTCTGACATGGAATATCTCTTCAGATAAAAAAAAGTTACAAAAAACAGAGGTATCTCCATGTCTTTTATTGGTACATTCTTTGCTTCATTCTGTTTAGAAGAATGGATTTTTGTCTATTGATAATCTCTCATAATCTCCACCAGATTTCGCCTGGCCCATTTCCCTCTTCTGCCCCCACCTACACAAGGGCATTATCGTTATTATATGCTTATTGAAATTCGCTCCTTTTGCCTGTTGCTGCGAACCGATATAAGAGGGACAGAGCAAATGGTAAATGAGAATGAGGGATTGATAGAGAGGGGTGAAGAGCGAATTGAAAGAGCGTTTGAGCGGCGGGACCATTGTTCGATTATTTGAATATCGAACGCGCACGCGGACGAGAATCGATTCGTGGAGCCTAATGGGGATTACACGGCCAATCAGCCTTTGGGAAGACTTCTCTTTCTTTAGCTTTCATTTTTTTCTTGCTTTCGATGCCTTTGCATTCTTACATCCCTCTCCTACTCATTATTTCTCTTTTTGCAGTCAGTCTCTTATCGATCATAATCTTCTCATATATGGAGTTCTCACGATCCCTAACTGAAAAGTTATCTCCGCGATTCCCGACTCTCTTGATCTCTTAGATCGATTAGGACTGATTTTTATAGAAACGATTATAGTAATGTCTGGGAAAATCGTGGGTAAGTTGATTTGTTTGCATAAAGAGAGATTTGCTTAATAAGATTTGATCCTGAGATTTGAAGAAAAGTAAAATGGCACAAGAGAACTCATATAAGAGCAATTCTGAACACTAGAGTTTGTTATTCATTTTATAAAGTTCAAATGCACAACTTGAAGGAATGTTCATTGGGTAATCAATTGTAATATCGAAAAAAAAAAATTATTGTCAAAGAACTTGTCTCGGGAACCCACAGGAGTGAATACTGAATATTGAACAATTTGATTCCCAACACATTGTTTAAATATTTATGTACTTTGATGATGCTTAATATATGCAAAATAAATGACAAATATAATTCACCTCTGAATCAGATATAATCGATGTAAGGCGAAGAAGAAACATACTTTTGTAAATTTTGTATTTATGTGTCAAAAGCGGAAAGAGGTAGCACTACGTTTTTGAATAATATACAAATTGATAAGAAAACGCAACAATTTTAATGATTAGAAAATTATCTGTATGAAAAAAAACTGCGCTTGTAAGTTTTGAATCGCCACCGACTATTGAATTACGAATCTTTAATAGGCATATAAAAATTTATAATCTTGAGTGGTAACATAATTTTAACATACTGTTTTTGTTAATTTACTGGAAATTTTTTGGTGAACTTTCTATAACTATACTTTTGATGAATAATAATTAATATGATAATTTTGTCCATTAGGGTGGAGTGAAAAAATATTTTATTCCATTTTCGAATTTGGAGGGGGTCTAAAAGTCGAAGTATGAAACAATAAAATAATCCATATACAATGTGAACTGTTATTAAACTTAGAAATGATGAAAGAAATTATGTTTTTACTCAATTAATTCACATTTTCGTAATTAGAAACGATTTTCTAATTCATGGAATGGGTTCTCAGGGTTGAACCTTACAGCTACAATTGCTGTACAGTAATAAAAATATTCTAATACATTGTGAATTTTCATTTTGACTTTTTGAGACATCTTTTTGTTGTCTTCAAAACCCGAAAAGATGTTATAAGCAAAAAGGATCATTTTCGAAGATCAACTGCTTGTTTGGCCCGTTCTGTAGAAATTTCCAAGAGTTTCCTGCAGGAGACTGGTGAAAAAATAAAAAAAAAAAAAAAGAATTTATTATTTTCTCGTAAAAATAATAAAATCTCGGTTCGGGTTACATTTCTTAGGATCGTCACTTCACTCAGTCGAAGGGAGGATTCGATGCGGTTCACATCTTATATTTGAGATGTATTTATTTTTTCAGAGTTTTTTAGAATACGTGTTCTGATATTTGTTATAAAAAATGACAAATTTTAATATAGAAGAATCTCAAATCGCCGAAGCTGCATGAATATTCAAGGATGAGTAGCTTATATTCACTTGCCCTGAAATTTTATTTTGGGAAAGTTGATTTATTTTTTGAAAAATACCCCCCTCCCCTTCTCCCTGAGAAGATGAACCATCTTGGTATTTCGAGAAATAGATTCATCCTTTGAGGTTGGACTGATTTTTTTTTTTTTAGTGGATGAATTGCTTTTCTGTTGCATTTTCATATTTTTCGTGGTCTTGAAAAAATTCATATATCTATTTTTACATTCTCATT
>WSXT02000030.1:2865131-2878567 GCA_011762715.2 Neuroterus valhalla
TGACAAAAACGGGGGGGGGGGGGGGTCAAATTTTACACAAATGTAATACCTTCTCTGATAAGAATGTAAAAATCCTTGTTGGCAATATTTTAGTTCCATGGAGTAGGGGATCTATGCATTGACATAGATCAATAAAGAATCCATTTTTTCCAGCAATTTTTAGCAAGGGAACATATTTTGATGACGTTGGAACGACTCATCGTAATTCGAGTATGATTCTCAATTGACTGAGGTAATCGACCCGATTTCTAAGCAATGGTTGTATAAAGTTAAGGTCTATGGCCGAGTTCACTGGCCTCGGAATTCCGAATCTTACGGACGAAAACGGACTGTGACGTTAATGCGGTCTCACTCGTGCTCAGAGTGTAACTGCAGTTCTGTCATACAGGGTGCTACCAAAGAATTACTCTTTTTTTTCACCTTTTTTCTAGATGATTTAAATAAAATTGTTCTTAAAAAATGACATAAAAAATGAGTAATAAACCTTTCATGGAAAAATAAAAGGATACCATAACTTTGCTGGTATAAATCTTTTCAAAAATAAAGGTACTCTCGTCTGTTGAAAGATCCCATGAAAACAACCTTTGCAGCTGGGGAATCCTTTCAGATTAATGAAAAATTATCAAACAAAAAAGTTTCGCCCGCATGAACTTTAGACTTGAGATATGGAAATTCCGAATTATTTTTATGTAAACAGACATGTATAATCGATTATTTCATGAACGTAGCGTAATTCCGTACTGATTTTTGTAGTAACCTTATCTGGGTCGCGTATCCTGTTTGTCGACCGAGAAATGTCCAGAAAAGTTGAGTGGGATATTTATCGATCACAGTATATAAAACGTAGAACCTACTTGGCTCGCGGACGGTACTTTCATCGGCCAAGTGAAAGCAATATGAAAGTGCTTGATTGCAAAGTAGAAAGGTGAAATGTACGATAAAAAGATGAAGCCGTTACGTGCGTGTGTACAAATCGGTTCATCTGTGATATTATTGTACAGGAAAGATACTCTGGTGTAGGAGAATGTTCCAGAAGCCCTTGACAAAAAGTGCTTAAGGTCAATGATAGGTAAATGCCTGTCAATGACTCGGTTAACAGGACTCTTGAACCCTGATCAAAATATGAACACATATTGCTCATAGCACTCCAGTGTGAGGGACACTTCAATTGCAGCATATATCATGCAGATTATTATTTCATACTGCACCTATTGCACATTTGAAACATAATCTGCAATTATTCCTATCCGAAAGATGATTGCTAAAGTTCCGATTTTTCAACTCTTCACTCGTAGACTCCAATTGTGGACTCCAATTGTGGGCTCCAATTGTGGGTTGCAATTGTATACTTCAATTGTAGACTCCCATTGTAGACTCCGAATGTAAACTCCAATTGTGGACTCCAATTTTGGACTCCTCTTTCGGATTCCAATTGTAGACTCCAATGTTGGACTCCAATTTTGGACTCCAATTATGGACTCCAATTTCGGACTCCAATTGTGGACTCCAATTTCGGACTCCAATTTCGGACTCCAATTGTGAACTCCAATTGTATACTCCAATTGTAGACACCAATTTCGAACTCCTATTTTGGACTCCAATTGTAGACTCCAATTGTAGACTCAAATTGTAGACTCTAATTGTAGACTCCAATTGTAGACTGCAATTGTAGACTCCAAATGTAGACTCCAATTGTACACTTTAATTTTGGACTCCTATTGTAGACTCCAATTTCGGACTCCTACTCTGGACTCCTATTGTAGACTCCAATTTTAGACTCCAATTGAGGACTTCAAATTTGGACTCTTATTGTAGACTCCAATTACAGACTCTTACTTTGGATTCCAAATGTAGACTCCAATCGTAGGCTACAAAGTTGGACTTCAATTTCGGACTCCAGTTGTGGACTCCAATTGTGAACTCCAATTGTATACTCCAATTGTGAACTCCAATTGTATACTCCAATTGTATACTCCAATTGTAGACTCCAATTGTAGACTCCAATTGTAGACTCCCATTGTAGACTCCCATTGTAGACTCCGAATGTAGACTCCAATTGTAGACTTCAAGTGTAGACACCAATTTTGGACTCCTATTTTGGACTCCAATTGTAGATTCCAATTATAGACTCCATTTGTAGACCCCAATTGTAGACTCCAATTGTAGACTCCAATTGTAGACTCCAATTGTAGACTCCAATTGTAGACTCGAATTGTAGACTTTAATTTTGGACTCCTATTGTAGACTTCCATTAGAGACTCCAATTTCGAACTCCTACTTTAGACTCCTATTGTAGACTCCGATTGCAAACTCCTATTGTAGACTCCAATCGTAGACTCCAATTTAAGACTCCAATTGTAGACTTCAATTTTGGACTCATATTGTAGACTCCAATTTCGGACTCCTACTTGGGACTCCTATTGTAGACTCCTATTGTAGACTCCAATTGTAGACTCCAATTGTAGATTCCAATTGTAGACTCCAATTGTAGACTCCAATTGTAGACTCCAATTGTGAACTCCAATTTTGGACTCCTATTGTAGACTCCTATCATAGACTTTAATTGTAGACTCCAATTTCGGACTCCTATTTTTGACTCCTATTGTAGACTCCTATTTTAGACTCTTTTGGGGCACTCTTCTAATTCCCTTTTCCATTAAATTTATGCTCTCTCCCTTATCTAGATTTAAGAGTCGTTAGAGAACCATTACACGTCTTTTTATCAACAGCCTTCATGTACTACCTTATCAACCATTTCTTAAATATCGACTTTACCATTATCCTGACTTCTGGATGTTCCTGACCTTACCCTTAACTTCTATCTCCTCTCACCACTACAAATGTAAAAATTGTAGCTCCATTCTGCAACACTACTTCCATCTTCTCCTTCTTTAGGGGTCATTTGTTGGCTTTTTACTATCCCACAACCAGCACTATCTATTAACTCTTCCAGCTTTTTAAACATTCCTTAACCTGACTATTCCCATTCAGGATCAACATTATTTTTCCATACTCTTCTCATACCTGCATACTCTACACAGACTATACTCTCAATTCATCCAATACTCACATGCTTCTACCAATCTACCATCTGTTGTACCTTGACTTGGAGATTTCCCCCAGCTTCCCTCTCAGTACCCTTGCGTCGCTTTTCCTCTATTTCCCATCATTCCTTTTCAATATCTTCTATCCTACATTCAACCCCTCTTTCGTATCTCTTTTCGTAGGGACTCCCTCGTGCAATCCTGATTTCCTCTCCCCTTTTCAGCTTCTAATGAAAATTTCAGGGTCTTTTCGGTTCGACCACTATTTTTCCTCGCCGTATTTCCCTCGGAGCATTTATCTTGGGCAGTCCTACTCAGTTCTCCTTTTTCAGTGTCCATTTTTCGAATTTTTTCTTCCCCACAACCATTTCTCAACATAACTCTTCGAGCTTCTCCATTCATTACCCACCCAATTCCCAATTCAGAATTCACTATGTTCTCTCTTTCATACTTTCCTCTCCCGTCCGTCACTTGTACAACTCTCTTACACAGGCATTTATGATCGTCAATCACACCTACATACTCTACACATATTCTTATCTTTATTTGTTTAGATCCAATAACTACATGCTCTTACTCCCTCTTCTATTCTGAATATCAATCATCTTTTCTATTTGCTCTCCTCATCAATCTCTTTGAGGAATTCCGGCTCATATTTCCTCTTCACTCTGGACCATCCCATACCAACCATTGTACCATGTCTTCGAGGTTTTTTCCTTGTCTCGTCGTCGTCTCTTCCTCTATTCCTTACCATTCTCGACCCCTCACTTGCATCACACAATCAAATCTTCGTTCTTATCCCTCTCACTGCATTCCGAACGTCCTTCATCAACCCTTCTTACTTTGTTTATGATCTACCGGGCACACAATGCAGTATTGCCTCTCTCCCTTTTCTCGACTTCTCTTAAAAATCCCAGGATCTTTCTAGTAGGACTACCATTTTCTCTCCTCGTATTTTTTCCCTTAGCATATAACCTGAGCAGCTCCATCTCAGTCCCGTGATCCATTCCAGAAATTTTTCATATAGACTTACGCTTATACTCTCTATCCCCAAATTTTTACTCCATAATTTAACACTGACTTTACTTACCTGTCGGAAAACCTCACTCCCATCCTTAAATCATTGGTGAACCTTGCCTTATCCAGGCCTCACACTTGCTCTTTTACTTTCCCCCTTGACTACCTAGAATTCCTGCCGTATCTCTTCTCTCATATCCATCCCAAACTAAGCCTCCACAAGTATCTCTTCTGCTTCTCTATCAAAACTTCATCTACTCATTCCTCTCATTCCCGGTCTCCCATAGCACTCTCCTGTTTACGGGGTCGATTGCTGCTTCAAAATCCACAAGCAGCGCAATGAGTTTTCTTCTCTCCAGCCCCAAGTTTATATCGGTTGAAAAATAGAGTACGTAAATGTTATATGTTGTTCCCATATTTTTCCCTAAACCCGTTTGGTTGTGTTGTATATTTGCTTTTCTCCCATGTATAACGTTGGCCTCTTCTTGAGCCCTTATTGCATAAGTTGCATAGCTCACTGACATGATTGGACTAAATGGGTTGCCCTTTTTCTCTCTCTATTCTTACCAACAGCAAATAATTCACATCTTCTCTTTTCTTTTTTCCTCCTTATATTTTAGTGCCCTTCTTCCGCTACCCCTCTGCCCTCTTCCACGCTCTCTGGCAGTATCTACAAATGATGCGTCCACTCGCCCGTCCCGATTTCATTTCTGCCCTCTCTTCCTCATCTTTCTCTGTTTATCATATCCAATTTATATTATCATATCCAATTTATATTATCATATCCTCATCTTTCTCTATTTATCATATCCCATTTACTTCCTTCCTTTACCACTTCTCGACTTCTACCATGTACCATCCATGTATCTGCCTTTTCCACCTAACATTCTCTTACTATCCAGAATTCTTCCTTTTTGTTTTCCCCTATCTTTGTCCACTCTTCGCCTCTCCAAACCTTATTGCGAATCCTCTACATCTCTTCTTTCACTCCTTCCACCAATCCATTTTCGTCCATCGCCCAGTTTCCCTTCACAATTGCAACTGGCTTATTTACGTCTTCCCTACTTTATATCTCGCTGCCGCTGTCCTCCGACTTTCTTCCTTCACACTTTCTCCTATCTTTCTCCTCATCTTAGTATATACAAATATCTATTATATCCTCCCTATCGACCCTTTATCTCTCATAGCAATGATGTCATGACTCTACAATCATACAACCTTTCCGTTCTCATCCCTTATCAACAGCCCTACTCGCCCTTTCTACTATTCTTCTGTCCACTCTTTAACTCTCCAAACCTTATTGCGAATCCTCTAGGTCTCTTCTTTCATCCCCTCTACTAATCCATTTTCACCCATTGCCCAGTTTCCCTTCACCATTGCCATTGGCTCATTTACGTCTTCCCTACTTTATATCTCGCTGCCGCTGTCCTCCGACTTTCGTCCTTCACACTTTCTCCTATCTTTGTGCTCATCTTAGTATATGCGAATATCTCTTTTACCTCACCTATCAACCCTTTATCTTTCATAGCAAGGATGTCATGTTTCTACAATCAAACACCTTTTCCGTTCTTTTCCATTAATCAACAGCCCTATTCGCCCTGTCTTCTATTCTTCTGTCCACTTTTCGCATCTCCAAACCTTATTGTAACTTCTCTACATCTATTCCTTCACCCCTCCTACCAATCCATTTTCGTCCATTGCCAAGTTTCTTTTCACCATTGCCATTGGCTGATTTACGTCTTCCCTACTTTATATCTCGCTGCCGCTGTCCTCATCCTCCACCCTTCTTCCTTTACACTTCACCTTACCTTCCAAGTTCAATAGAAACTGCTTATTACTTCCTATTCCCTCTCTTCCTTCACCGCTTCCTCTATCCCTTCCATATAATATTCCTTTTTCCTCTGTTTTTCTTTCACTCAGGAATCTCTTGTCATTTTTTTTTTCCTTTAGACATCCAACTATTTCCTCTTCCCCCCATTTTCTTACTCTCTCCTCTATCCTGTCTCTATTTTCCCGGTATTTTTCGTCCCTTCGAACTCTTCTATACCCTAAATTTGTCCATCTACTGGATCAAATTTTCGCTCTAGTGGATAAATCAGTCAATATTGCTGCCAAAGAACATTTGTCGATTGAGATAAAGGAATTGTAGTCAAAATTGTTGTCCAATTCTTCCGTCATACCCCGAAATAGATAGATAGATAGATAAACATATATTCTTCAGCTCATTGGCCTTGGAGAATTGACTTTCTTATACTATAATGTTTTAAAAATTATTTTGCATTGCCAAACTCTGCCTCCGCGGTTTCTACCTATTTCTCATCTACTATGACTAAAAAGCTATTCCTTATTTACTATTTGCCAAGTGGGCAAGGGGGGGGGGGGGGCAATGAGAGCAGCTGCCCTCCTTCATAGAGATTCAAAAAAAGTTGTCAAATGTGAAGCAATCACTTTTTCGACTTTACCTACGATTCATACTTTTCTCATTCTCAATATCAACTTACCCCCCTCTGGGCCATTAGTTGGAGACGCCCTGGGGCATAATCCACCCATATTTCTCATAATACCTGGACTCTCTTATCCTCTTCTCCCTTTCTGCGTTCTCTCTCTCCATGACATTCCTCTTATGAATCTCATACACCTTTCTTCCCTCCTCGTGACTTCTTCTCACCTCGTCCTTATGCAGACCATTTTTCAAAATATACCTTTCTCTCTCATCCTCCATCTTCTTATCTCCTCTCTTGTTCTCCTCCTCTTACTAAAACTCCCTCACCAGCCTACTTCCCCTCTCTTCCAGGAATTCCTCCTCATACTTACACGCCCGGCTACCTGTCAACATTCTTGAACTCATCCTCCTCGTCTTCATTCCCCTTTCAAAATTGTCTGCAAACATCCTCTTTCCCAATTCCTACACCTGGCTCATGACAACATTTGCCCTCTTACCCCCTCCTTTACATGACCATTCACTCCTCCATTCCTCCGAAATGGGAAACCTAGGTACATAAACCCTTCCACCTCCTGCACCGCCGTCCCCTTACATTTCAAATCCTCTCACTTATCCCTCTCACCTCTTCTCCTGAACACCATAACCTTGGACTTTTCTGCATTTAACTCTAACCGACTACTATCCAGGTACCTTCTCAACCTCTTCATCATATCTTTCAATGCCTCCTCAATTTTTGCCAGCAACACTTTGTCATCTGCATATGCAAGTTACCAAATTTAAACCTCTACTACCCTCACTCCCCCAACTACTCCTTCCTCTAGCTTCCTCTCCATTACAGCGATTAGGATCGCGAAAAGCGTTGGGCTTAGCAGACACCCTTGCCTGAATCGTCTATTCATCCAGAAACCCTCTGAAATCTTGTCCCCTCCTCTCATTCTATTTTTCGTCTCTTCATACAACTCTCTTGCCCTTTTGATCAGACCTTTCTCTACTTCTCTCTCCTCCATCGCTCCCCACAACTTCCCCTGATCCACCGATGCGAAAGCACCTTTTTGATCTACGAGAAACGCGTACACTTTTGACTCCTTCACTATCTCTCTATCCACCTCGTGCTACAAAATATAAATATTGTCTATAATGCTCCTATCCGTTCTGAATTCCGCCTGAGTCTCCGGCAACATGCTTTTCCCCTCGACACCATTCCGTAGCCTTTCCGCTGATACCTTTGCGTACACTTTGTACGCAGTGTTCATCAATGTGATTCCTCTATATTTTTTCCTGATTATCCTTATCCTCCTTCATATACAGTGGCACTATCAGCTCCTCTCTTCACTCGCCTGGAATTCCCTCACTCCTCCATACCTTCCTAAATACCTCTTTAGGCTTGTCCCTAACAGCTGGTGTGCCAAAAATCCACGCTTCGTTCCGCACCCGTCCGAGCCTGCTGCCTTCGACCTTCTTCATTTTCTCATTTGTGACTCTATCTCCTCGTCATTTAACTCTGACCCTCCTTCCTCTCTCGTTCTTTTACTTGTCTCAGCTTTCTTTCGTTTGTCTGAGCCATGAAATGATTCTTTGAAAAACTCCCTCTCTTCCAACATTCCTCACTTCCGATCTACTCACTTTTCCCCTCCCTGCGCTTTCTAAACCTATTTATTATCATCCACACGTCTCTCTCGGTCTTAACACTTTTCAACTCCTCTTTCAGCTCCTTCTTTCTTCCTTGCTCTTCTCTTTTACACATTAAACTGAAATCCTCCCTCATCTCCACATATTTCTCTCTCTTTGCGGTTCCATCATTCCACTTCTTGTACTTTCTTTTCACCCTTCTCTTCATCTTTTTACATTCCCTATATCACCGCGGTTTAACCATTCCCTTCCTCTTCTTTTTGAATCTTTTCTTTTGCACACATCCTTTCACCTTGCTATTATGCTATTTTTCATTCTTGGAACTCATTAAACTCATTATTTGTTCAACCCAAGTTCAATGATCCCTTTAGAGAAAAATCAATCGGTCAATTTTTAAATAGTCAGGAAGTGAAAGCTACTGATAGGATCATTAGAGACAAATAACTTTTACATAAAAGGTTTTTTTTATTAAACAATTATTTCCTTCACTGTATGTTTTAATCAAATAACTGTTGTTTGATTTAAACAAATTTTTCTTGATCTGATATTATTGAAAGAATTGAACATCTTCCAAAACTTTGATTGCCTTTATGGAATTGACTACTGTTATAAATTGACTGAAGTGATAAGTTAATTATTACTAATATTTGTCAAGCGTCGAATCCAAATTATTTTATAACTGTCAAGGCTTTTAATCTGGAAAATCGAAAGAGAAGGGCATCACTGCGATAAAGGAATTAGGAGAGGAAATTTGTAGTGCACTAGATGATTAAAGTAGGAGAGGAAATGAGACCTAGGAGGAGGTTGAAAAGTTACGAAAGAAATGGTAAGAGTGTAAAGATTGAACATGTGAGATTAAGAGAGATAGGAAGACAATTAGAAGGAGAGCCAATAAAAAAGAGGAGGGAGAACGTAGTGATCAAGGGTGTCCAATTCAAAAGTGGAACAGAGAAGGTAGTGGTAAGGAAGACGATTAGTGACATTGGAGCAAATGTAAGGATGGGGGGAGTAAGGAGAATAGGAAGGATACAAAAAGAGGGGAGAAGTGTGTTTTTGGTGACACTAGGAAGTGAGGAAGATAAATGTGAAATAATGGGTATGGAGGAAATATTGAAAGGATAGAATAAGATATTACCTGGCTATAGAGAACACGAAAATGATTGGGGATGAAGAAAAATTTGTTTGAAAGTCTTTCAAACATGGCAAGGATGGGTAAACGAGAAAGAGTGGGAGAAAATTAAAAAAAATATACCAAGGTGATATGTTCCGAAGATGCAAGGAGCAGGATTACATGAGAAAGGGAGGTGGGCTAGTGACATGGTTCCAGGGGTAAGAGAGTGGTAGAGCAGGTACCAGAAGAGGATGGCGAAACAAAGGGCGGAGTAATGATGAGAAAAATAAAATTCGGGGAAAAAGGGTAGTGGTAGTATGCGTTTACAGGAGAAGAGGGAGAGAAGAGGGATGGAAAATTATGAGGAAGTGGATTGAAGACAAAGGAGAGGGGCTGGTATTGTTTGGGGGTGACCTTAATGCATAGACAGGAGACAAGAGGAACAATATGGGATGAAGAGGAAGATATGTCCGTAAGGAAATCAAAGCATAGAGAAACAGATCGAGAGGGTAGGATACTTCGAAACCCGATAGGAGAAACAGGATGTTTCATTTGTATTAGAAATACAAAGCTGAACGAGGATGGTGAATTAACATTCACAAGGCAAAGGGAGACCGTAATAGACTATGTTCTAGCAGAAGAAAGAGTAGGAAAGCTTATGGTGGGAATGGAAGTGGGTTATGAGATATGCTCAGAGGTAAGAAGGGAGGAGCAAAGGTAAGAAAGGAGAAGATGGGGCGCTGGGGAAGAGAAAAGTGTAGAGTATTCAGAGAAGCAATGAAGATTGAGAATCTAAATGGCAGAGGAGAGGAAGGGGTAGAAGAGATGATAGAAAGAATTGAGGAGGGGGTGATTGATGAGGTAAAAGAGTCTGTGAGACCAAAAGGGGAGGGGGACATAGGAAGAGAAGGTTGATGGGATAATAATTGTAAGGAAGGTAAAGAGAAAATGAAGGAGAATGTAAGAAAATGGAGAAGAGGGAAGTTAAGCAAAAGGAGTACAAAAGGAGAAAAATAGAGTATAAGGGAATGCTTAACGAGAAAAGGCAAAGGAAAATAAAATATATATGGAAGAGGTAAAAAAGGAGTAGAGGAAGAAAAGGTATAGGAGGTAATAAATGAGAAATGAGGAAGAAGAAAGAAGGAAGGGAGGGAATGAGGATATAAAAAAAGGTTCTATCTTAGGAAAGTAAGCTTCACTCTTTAGCGTTTGCTGATAATGCTGTACTATTAGCAGAGGACAGAAGAGGGTTGAATTTGATGTTGAGAGCTGTGGTTTAAAGAGTAAGTAAGAGGAAAAGATTTTACGGCAAACGTAAGTAAGACCGAGATAATGAAATTCAGGAACAGGAGCAGTAGAAAGGAGTATGAATGGAAGTTGAACAAAGAGATGGTGGAAATAGTTAAGGAAGGTGGTGAATAAGGAAGGAGGAAGGGAGTAAATGAGGATATCAAAGAAGGAGATAATAGAGAAAGAAGGGGAAGGTGGAAACTATATTAGCAGGGGCAAAATAAACGAATCAATAGGAAGGCTGAAAGGAAATAAAGCGACAGGAGAGGATGGTATGGGGGATGAAACTCTTAAGTACGAAGAGGGGCGAGGGGGGGAGGGTTGGAAGAAAAGAGATGTGGAGAATCTGTAATAAAAGGATGGAGAGGAAAAGGATGGCATGAAGAATGGAGGCCAGGATTAGTGATTCCGCTAAAAAGTAGAGGGTGAAAAGGTAGAGGATTATAAATGTATCATGCTGATGGGGTATAAGATCTATGAAGAAGTGCTTAGGAACAGGTTAGAGAGTCAGGTAGGGGAGAAAGGAAGTATCCCACACAACCAGACGGCCTTCGAGAAAGGAATGGAATCAGCTGATAACATTGGCGCTTCGAAATGTCTAGTAAATAGGAACTTGGGCGGAAAAGAGGAAAACTTGGAGGCCTTGTTTGTGGATTTCAAAGCAGCGTTCAACCTCAATGAACAAGAGGGTGTTGTGACAAGCAATGGAAAGAAGAGGAATAGATGAGGGACTGGTTGAAAGGATGGCAGAAATATAAAATAGCAGGAAATAGATTTGGAGATGATGGTAAGATATAAAGGGGAAAGGTGGAGGAAAGTTATGAAATCAGGATACAACAGGTGGTATAAGATGGTTTAAAAGGTAAGGGAAACCAGAATACCTGACAAAGCTATGAAAGCGAGAGATGATAAGAGGAAAAAAAAGCGTCAGAAGCTCGACCATGCGTATATAGTATGTATCTGCAACCCTTCCATTCATACACCGCTCGATCATTAAGGTTTCTTACCTGGGAAATTGAAAAAAAGAACCACTGCGAACGTGATTACCAGAATAATAGTCAAGGAGGGAAAATTATCCTTAGTGGATAAAATTACATATAAATGTAATTTAATTTATATATTATTTGTATGGAACCAATGAAAATGATACATAAATCTTCACTGTGCCTAGTTTTTATGCCAGGGTAGTAATATTACTGAAAATCATAATGCTATCTGTAACAAGAATTACGCGTAATGTTCTATATGTACAGATGGCCTGTTTTTTTCTAAGCAGATTAATTGCCGAGTTCATTAGAATGTAGATTAAATTTTTATTCCAATCCCGACAAGATAATGTTGACTTCACATTAGCGATAGTCGTAATCTACAATTAGACAGCTGAAAATCCGTGACAATTAACATTAATTTGAAAAACTTTATGTTAAAATATTCGGAAAAGTCAAATAAAGAAGACATAAGAGCAAAAATAAAAATGATGTCAGTATAAATGTGACGCACAGAGTCGTCGAAAAATAATAACAATGTATATTGGAAATTTATTGTATCTTGAGTGTATGATATAGTGGAGAATGCGAGAGAAGTCAGCGAACTATAAATATGCTTTTCCTACCCAAGAGAGATTATTTTACTGCACAACTCGACTTTCCCCATTGCAATTGATGCTAAATTGTTACGTTATGCGAAAGCGATTATACTTATCGGCTGATAAGACTATTGCTTTGGCAATATTTTTTTGTTTTTCGCGAGGCAGAGTTGATAATATAATTATAATGTTCAGATTGATGGAATCCATGCAAGAACTATGCTATACAAAAAGAATGAAAAAAACCACAAAAAAAGTAATTTATATGAGAGATATGAGGACGCATTACGCGCAAGTTTAATTAAATTGAAAGCACTGCAACGACTGATAAGAAGCTGTCTATAAAGAATATTGACGAATTTTTTAAAGAAACAAATTTTTATAACCAAACATTCGGAAATTTTATTTTTCAGGGTTGGAGAAGAAATTTTTATTCAAAAGAACAACCTTCCAACAAAACAACTTCATTTTCGACTAAAACAGATGCCTACTAAACAAATTGTTGGATTTTGAAGCAATTAAGATGGATTACGTAGAAGACAGTTGAATTTTCAAACAACAAAGTTGAATTTTCAACAAAAGGTTCATTTTCGACCAAGTAGGATGTCTTTAAAAAATAGTCCAACTATTAGTAAAAGAAGCACATTTGAAAAAAATAGTTGAATTTCCCACCAAGAGAGAAATTTTTCATAGAGTTGAATGAATTTTTAACCGAAAATTTTAATTTATTACTAAAGAGATGAATTTTTCCGAAGATAGTCCAATTACGGAATCCGTGAAGTTAAATTAGCAATAACAAATTCTATTTCAATCAAGCGAGATTACTTATCATGGTGAAATATGAATTTACAATCCGAAAGACTGAATGTTCAACAAAAAAGTTGAATTTTGGACCAAAAAACATGACTTCCCGAACAAATACTTTATTTTCACCTAAAAAATAAATTTTCAACAAATTAGTTTAATTTCCTACCAACAGACGAATTTTCATAGAAATACATGGAGTTTCATCTCAACTTACCAAGATGATTTTTTTCACGGTAAAAAATGAATTTTTAATCCAAAGAACAAGCTTGTGAATGTAATTTTGGAGCAAAAATGGAACAGTTGGAATTTTGGAAAAAAATGTACTTTTCAGCAAACAAAAGAACGAATTTCTTAACCAGCTAACTTTAACGGAAAAAAAATCTGCCCGCTTCGCGGGCACATTCTCGTCGCGCGCTCTGCGCGCAGCTCGCGGGTTTGAGCGCGCCTAGGGCGCGCATCTTTCGGATCTCGCGCTTCGCGCTCGATGGTGATCTCACCTCGCGCTCCGCG
>WSXT02000030.1:2878667-2890407 GCA_011762715.2 Neuroterus valhalla
TGTGTGTGTGTGTGTGTATGCATGCATGCATGCATGTATGTATGTATGTATGTATGTATGTATGTATGTATGTATGTATGTATGTACGTATGTCTGTCTGTTGGCACGATAACTTATGAAAAAACGAATTTATTTCATTGTCCTTTGGTACAATCTTTCAGTGTCGAGAACTGAAGGTCAAGTTCGTAAGCCAGGTATTTTTGATGGAAACTCAAAAAATTGGAGCATTCTGAAAATTTTTGAGACTATTTTTCCCAAGACTCAAAAATTCAATATACGCATTTCTGTTGTAAGGAATAAGGAAACAATTTATATCTATGATTTATTTTTATGAAAACAAAAATGTCAGAGTTATGTCATTTGCAAAATTCAAAACTATCAACAAAAATTAGGGTTTTTTTCCAAACAACGCAAGATATGAATAAAAGTTAGAGAACCAAAATGTTTCTTCTTGGGAGCTCTACAAGATCGTGAATACAAATCTTTGAACTTCCTCAAAAAAATTGAAAATTCCCATTTTGGTCGCATAAAGAATGATTTAAAATAATCTTTGAACTTGATAACTTCGGGAAGAATGATCATATTCGATCGTGGTTTGGCACCCATTTTAAGGGATCAAAAAGACAAGTCGAGTTCGTTCACCAGCTATTTTGGATGAAAAATTAAAGAGGGGGAGCATTTTGAACATTTTTTTTGGAAATTTTTTTCCAATACTCAAAGATTGTAAGTACAATTTCTCGTAGCACTTAAAAAGTGAAACCATTCATCCTGACCATTTTTTATTCGATAAAATCAAAATTTTCAGATTTATGGTATTTTCAAAAGTCAAAAAAATAAACGAAAATGAGGATTTTTAGCCAAACAACGCAAGATATAAAAAAAAGTTTGAAGGAAAAAAATTTTTTCTTTTGTGAGCCCTTGTGCACCAAAAAAAGATCTACAAATTTGGTGAACTTAATTTTTTGATAGGACAAGAAGTTTTTTCTTCATTTATAAAAAACCATATAAAAAAATGAAAAAAAAGAACTTTTGGACAATTGACTCAAGCTTATGAAAAATAAAATCGACACAAGTTCTTTACCAGGAAAATATCTTTGAATGTGTTATTAACTTCTTTAACAGGATATGTAGTTCTAATTTCAATCAGAAAAAATAGCTATAAAAATGAAATAATAAAATTTTTGAAAAAATGACTAAGTCTAACACAGAAGATACATGGAGAAAAGTTCTTCACCCGAAAAATATCTGTGACTTTGTTATAGTTTTTCCCATTGGACACGTAGTTTTTCCTTCAATCGTAAAAAAATAAAATTAAAAAATGAGATTCCTGGAAAAACTGCACAACATGTAGAAAAAATCGGGAAGAAAACTTCTCTTAACATAACTTAACATAAGAGAATTCACACTCATCAAATTAAAGTAGTCGAAATTTCGCTTTTGAGTTTGACAAGCTTTATATACAACTGTAGGGAGGTAAAAAGGCCGAGCGCGTAGCGCGAGGTAAATTCATAACCGAGCGTTGATCGCGAGGTGAGATTACCATCGAGCGCGAAGCGCGAGATCCGAAAGACGCACGCCGTAGGCGCGCTCAAACTTGCGAGCGATGAGAATGTGTCCGCGCAGCGAGCAGATTTTTTTCAGATCGTATCAAGTGTGGAAGAACCCTCCAAATCAGGATTAACCTATCTTCATATCATACCGCACTGAAATAACATTTGTCGTGTCTCATTACCCTCATTCCCATCCATCCTCAAAATTCTAGTCACGGGATAGTAAAAATCACGCTTTTACACATAAGTTTTGGAACAATTTCAGATCTAGTAGCAGTTCTACTACTACTGTAGTAGAATGATCTGTGGTCAATGTTCGTCCTTCTCCAACAAGATCAGCCTTCTTTTCAGATCGTTCCTTCTGTGGAAGAACTTGGTGTTGCCTGCAACACCAAGTAGATCATCAATTTCTTATCTAATCCAAAATTTTAGTTATGGAATAGTGAAAATTTAACCTTCTTATATGTAAAACGATTCGTTTTGTATCACGAGCTAGTAGTTGGTTTTGTGCAGACCATCTTATCTCTAATCTATTTCCAAAATTTTAGTTCAAAAATATTGCAACTTACTCCTCCCCGAATTGGCTCCATCAGATTTTTCAATCAGATGGTGATTCTAGAAAGGATTTTTATTCTAGCCAACATTATCTCTTGAATCAAGATAAGCCTTCTTCTTAGATCGAGTTCGTTTCATATAGACCCTCTGGAGTGTTCTCGATTCCCAGCAGTCTAGTTACGGAATGGTTTTCGGATACGACTGTTATCCAAAGTGAATGGTCATCCTACAACTCGGGATCAGCCTTCTTCCTAGGTCATACCTCATGTAGAACAATTAGTTGTGTCTTATAATCTAGAGGTTTTGTTTTTTGTAGACTTGCGGATTTTCGCTCCATTCCTAAAAGTCTAGTTATGGAATATATGGAAACCAGAGCCTTCCAGAAAGGCTTAACCAGATTTCTGGATCTGATATCAATTCTGGAATGGATCTTACATGTAAGGTCAATGTCCATTTTTGGAATTGGGATCAGCCTCCTCTTGAGATCATACCTGATTAGGAACGGCATTTGCTGAAAATTATAGATTGGAAGTTAGTTTTGCGAGGACCCCATTATTTCTCATCCATTTTCACAACAGCCATGCAATGGTGAACATCACACCTTATCACATGGGTCAGTGGTCATCCTTCAACTGAGGATTAGTCTTTCTATTAGGTATACTACATAATAAACAATTCATTGTGGACAATAAACTAGTACTGGGTTTCGTATAGATCTCCTGATTTATCCTGTATTCCCAAATTCACAATTGCAAATCGAAATGGCGAGAGTGATTATGTCCCACATAGGCTTCAGTATATCCCTGGATCTGATAGTATTCCCAAAATTGATCCAATACCCATGCCGCATTAGCTCTTCAACTCTGGATAAGCTTTTTTTGAGATTAGGCCTTGTAGAGAACACTTTGGTATGCCTTACAAACTAGTTTTATCTTATTTTAACATTATAATTTCTTAACAATTCTAAAAATTTTAGTGCCGTATTAGCAAAAATCAGACCTTTCCACAAAGGCTTCAGAACACTCTTGGATTTGCTAGTAATTTTAGAATGGATTCAAGATTTTGGGTCCAATGCTCCAACTCTGGATCAGTCTTCTTCTAAAACAACACCCTGACTGGAACTCCATTTGTTGTGTCCTACAATCTAGTAGTTGGATTCATGTAGACTCTCTAATTGCCATTCCATTCTCAACATTTTTGACCATGCATGCAAAATTATTGAGAAAGCTGATATCAAATGTTTAGAAGGAATCAGCTTTCCGGACCGTTGAAAATTTTGATTGTGCGTCTTGATCAGCCGAAGCAGCTATAGACATTCTTACCAAAATCCTGATCGATTGAAGATTATTTCATAGGCAAGTTAGCTTATATCATATATTTTTGAGGAATCAGCTTTCCAGGTCATCGAAGATTCTAATTGTAAGTTTCAATCAGCCACAGCAGCTTCAGACATTCTAATCAGGATCCTGATCAGTTGAAGATTTTTCCACATGCTCCTCTTGCTTTCGCTTCTATTTCTGACTCGCCAATCGATTTTGATTCGTCCAAAGGGTGAATGGAATGGATTCTTCTTCCAATTCAATGAATCCTACATTAGAAGATCGCGCTCATCGATATACTCAGCTCCGAAAGCTGCACTCCATGCCGAATAATATACCTCTCTCAATAAGAATCAAAAACACAGATCGATCTTTACTACTCTCCCGCGACACTCCGCATACAATATTTACCATTCTCCCATGCGACGCATAAGATAAGCTGGATAAGCATGACTTTGGGGAAGAGTTCAGGGTCGTACAATCTGAATGGCGTTCTCTCTGACGCATATGCACACCCCTCATCTCCCAGGTACGTTTGCCCCTTTTTGCATATGCATATAAAACACGTGGACGGTGAAATTCTAAGAATGCAGTTCAAAAATGTTCATTTTCAATTCCAAATTCTCCATTTACTGCATCTCTCAATTTATAAATAAAATTTTATTTGTAACTAGATTTAACCAGAATTTAATTTGTACACCTCCAGTTAGGACTAAACTATACTTATGTAAATGCTCAAATAGATATGAAACCAGTAGAGTACTTTACAAAAGTACTCTTCTAGTACTTTTGTAATATAAAAGTTTTGCTGGAATGGGATGAGCGTTCTTTATGGGGTTATAATATTCCCTATTTCAGCAGAGCTGAAACAGAACCTCTTCTGAATTTTCAGGGTACTCCAGACCTATTTCAGCAGGATTTTTAGGGAGTACGAGTAGCAATGAATGGGCACGTGTGATAATCATAAAGAAAGTTGGACCTACTCTTCTAGTACTTTTGTTTTACAAAAGTCCTACTGAAGTAGGATACACGTTCATTAAAGATTTTTAATATGCCCCATTTCAGTAGGGCTGAAATAAAACATTTTTTGGACTTTCTTGGTACTACAGACCTATTTCAGTAGGTTTTTAGGAATACGAGTAGCAATGTTTGGGCACGTGAGATAATCACAAAAAAAGTTGGACGTAGTCTTCTAGTACTTTTGTACTACAAAAGTCCTGCTGAAAAATGAAAAGCGTTTTTTAGGGGGTTTTGATATGCCCTATTCCAGCAGGGCTGGAATTGAACATTTTTGAACTTGCTTGGCACTCCAGACCTATTTCAACAGGACTTTTCAGGAGTACGAGAAGCAATGAATGGGCACCTCGGATAATCACAAAAAAAATTGGAAGTACTCTTCTAGTACATTTGTCCTAAAAAAGTCCTGCTGAAATAGGATAACCGTTTATTAGTGATTTTTAATCTGCCCTATTTCAGCAGGGCTGGAACATAACATCTTTTAACTTCCTTGGTACTCGAGACCTATTTCACCAGGATTTTCAGCAATACGAGTAGCGATGAATGGGCACGCGTGATAACCACAAAAATAAAGCAGGAGTTACTCTCCTAGTACTTTTGATTTACAAAAGTCCTGCTGAAATAGGATAACCGTTCATTAAGGATTTTTATTATGCCCTATTTCAGCAAGGCTGGAACAGAATATTTTTTGAACTTTCTTGGTACTCTAGACCCTTTTTCAGCAGGACTTTTCAGGAATACGAGTAGCAATGAATGGGCACCTTTGATAATCACAACAAAAAAAAATTGTAAGTTCTCTTCTAGTACATTTGTTCTAAAAAAGTCCTGCTAAAATAGGATAAACGTTCATTAGGGATTTTTAATATGCCCTATTTCAGCAGAGCTGGAACAGAATCTCTTCTGAATTTTCAGGGTACTCCAGACCTATTTCAGCAGGATTTTTAGGGAGTACGAGTAGCAATGAATGGGCACGTGTGATAATCATAAAGAAAGTTGGACCTACTCTTCTAGTACTTTTGTTTTACAAAAGTCCTACTGAAGTAGGATACACGTTCATTAAAGATTTTTAATATGCCCCATTTCAGTAGGGCTGAAATAAAACATTTTTTGGACTTTCTTGGTACTACAGACCTATTTCAGTAGGTTTTTAGGAATACGAGTAGCAATGTTTGGGCACGTGAGATAATCACAAAAAAAGTTGGACGTAGTCTTCTAGTACTTTTGTACTACAAAAGTCCTGCTGAAAAATGAAAAGCGTTTTTTAGGGGGTTTTGATATGCCCTATTCCAGCAGGGCTGGAACATAACATCTTTTAACTTTCTTGGTACTCCAGACCTATTTCAGCAGGATTTTCAGCAATACGAGTAGCGATGAATGAGCACGCGTGATAATCACAAAAAAGAAATTGGAAGTTCTCTTCTAGTACATTTGTCCTACAAAAGTTCTGCTTAAATAGGATAAACGTTCATTAGGGATTTTTAATATGCCCTATTTCAGCAGGGCAGAAACAGAACCTTCCCTGATCTCTCAGGGTACTCCAGACCTATTCTAGCAGGATTTTTAAGGAGTATGAGTAGCAATGAATGGGCGCGTGTGAAAATCACAAAAAAAGGTTGGACGTAGTCTTCTAGTACTTTCGTCCCACAAAAGTCCTGCTAAAATAGGATAAACGTTCTTTAGGTGTTTATAATATGTCCCATTTCAACAGGGCTTTTGTAGGACAAAAGTACCCGAAGAGTGCGCCTTTTTTATTTCCACAAGTGCCTATATATTGCTCCTCGTATTCTCAGAAAGTCTTGCTGAGGTGGGTCGGAAGTACCAAGAATCAAAAAATTTTTTTTCTCAAAAACAGTGCCACCGAAACCGGACTATTTTGAACTTGTCATGTACCTTAGTCCTCTTTCAACAGGACTTTGTTTTAAGTAGCTCATTAAACTTTTGAGTAGGATTTTTATAGTACCTTCGTTACCAAAAAGAGTTTTAGTTCAAATTCTATAAACAATTATTAGACTTTTGTGGAAAAAAACTGTAACTCTCATTGACATTTCGTCCTTCTAAATTTCTGCTGAAACATAACATTTTCTTAACACTCTTGGTACTCCAGACCCATTTCAGCAGGACTTTTCAGGAATACGAGTAACGATGAATGGGCACGTGTGATAACCACACCAATAAAGTAGGAGGTACTCTTCTAGTACTTTTGTTTTACAAAAGTCGTGCTGAAATAGGATAAAAGTTCCTTAGGGGTTTTCAATGTGCCCTGTTTCAGCAGGGTTTATGTAGGACAGAAGTGCTAGAAGAGTAGGCTTTTTCTCTATTATCTCAAGTGCCCATATTTGCTACTCGCATCCATACAAAGTCCTGCTAAGATAGGTCTGAAATACCAAGAATTAAAACATTTTTTTCTCAAAGAAGAAGCCACCAAAACAGGACTATCTGGAATCTTTTATGTACTGAAGTCCCCTTCCAACAGGAATTTGTTTCAAGTACCTTATGAAAGTTTTGAGTAGGATTTTTATAGTACCTTCGTCTCCAAGAAGGGCTTTAGTTTAAATTTTATAAACTATACTTAAAGTTTCGTGCGAAGGAATTGCATTTCTCATTGATATTTTATCCTTAAAAATGAGTGCTCAAACATAACAGTTTTTGAACTTTCTTGGTACTCTAGACCTATTTTAGCAGGACTTTTAAGGAATACGAGTAGCGATGAATGGGCACGTGTGATAATCACAACAAAAAGTTGAAGGTACTCTTCTAGTACTTTTGTCCTATGAAACTCTTGCTGAAATAGGATGAACGTTCTTTGAGGGTTTTTAATATGCCCTATTTCAGCAGGACTTTTGTAGGACAAAAGTACTAGAAGAGTACGCTGGAATTTATTTTTGATTATCACAAGTGCCCATTTATTGTTTGATATTATATTCAAAAAAAATGCCAAAGGTCAAACGGTCCAAAGATCCAGAAGTACAAAATACTAGAAATGTCCTAGTTAATATTTTAGCAGAGTTTTTATAATACTTCAGTAATATAGATATTTTGAAAAGTCATCCTTGGATATAAATAAAGGACCATAGAAGATCTGAATGTGTTCTCTCCCAGTAGAATTTTTCTAATGACAAAAGTACTATGGAAGTCCTTCTGAGTCCAACTCACTTTCTCTTTTGATTTATATCCTGAAGAAGCGCTGTTTCAGTAGGACTTTTTTTAGGTCGAAAGTACTAGAAAAGTCTAGGCAAAATTTGTTACAAAATTATCTGAATTGCTCACTACTATATTCCAAGAAAGTCCTGCTAAAATAAAACTAATGTACGAAGAAACTTGGAAATCAATAATATAAAAGTCTTAGTTAATTTGCTTCGGAATTCTCACACCTTCCATTGAATGATGATCTCGAAAATGCCTGTTGAAATAAGTCTAAAGTAACATAGAAGTTCAAAATACGTGCTGTGCTAGTAAAACTTTTTCTATTGACAAAAATACTACATAAGTTCTTATTACTTCTTTGCTGTTTGATTTTCCTTCAAGAAACGTTCAACTGAACCAGGATTGAAGCAACAGAAATGTTACTATTGCTCAAAATTATACTAAGAAATGAGTATGTTAGAATAGAACCACAGTACTAAAAAAGCTTTCAAAATCCTATTTCAGCGGGACTGTTTTTAGGGCAAAGCTACTCAAAAGGAGAAAAGTTCCACGGAAGTCCTAAAAGAATCCTACTTGAAAACACGTCCTGTTTAAGGTGAACTTTTATAGGCAAAAGTTTTAGGAAAGCTCTAGGTTATTTTTAAAAAAATTCTACCATTACTCGAAGTTATATTCAAGTAAGGCCATCTTCCAATGAAACTTAAGGAACAAAATAGTTGAAAAAAGACATATTTCAGTAGGATTTTGTTCAAGTACAAAACAACTTCAAATGTCCTAGTTCCTTTTTTTCAACAAAAGCTTTATAATGGCTCAGGATTATATTCCAAAAATTTCCTGTTAAGATAGAACTCGAACAATTTACCATTGCTCACAATAATACTGCAAAAATGTCCTGCTAAAATGAAACGAAAGTAGAGAGGACGTCAAAAATCTATTATGTGTCAGTAAGGCTTTATTGAATCAAATAACCATGAGAGTGTTGAATGCGTCCTGCTACAGTAAAACTTTTTCAATGTCCAAACCTTACAAAAGTCCTACCTTACTATTTGCCCATGCATTTGTTTTTCAAAGAAGTCCTGTTGAAATAGAGAAGTAGTACCAAAAGAGTCATATTTGCTGTTCAGAATCAGCAAATAAGTTTGAAATGTGTCCTGTTACAGTAAAACTCCATTTCAAGGTCAAAAAATCACAAAAGTACTTACTACTTTATTTTCTGCTTATGGATTCTTCTGTCAAAAAAACTCCTGTTGAAATAAGGGAGAGCGGAAAAAAGTCCTTCTCAAATTTTTGAATTTCCAGGAATATTCCAAATAATTCCTGTCAAAATAAAACTCCCTTTCAAGGTCAAAAAATTAAAAGAGTACCACTTTATTTCTTTCTCATAGAGTCATTTCCCAAAAAACCCCTGATGACATGGGGCAAAATTAACGCAAAATTAGTTTCCTGCTCATAGATTTATTATCTAAAAAAGTCCTTCTGAAGTAGCGCCAAACTATCAGAAATGTCCTGCTATCTTAAGGTTTTGAATTTCCGAAAAAGTTTTAGATAAGTACTGTTACTGTTATACTCCTATTTGAGGTCGAAAAATTACAAAAGTACTACTTCATCCTCTGCCCTTGGATTTGTTTTCCAAAAACCTACTGTTAATATAGAGCAAAAGTACCAACAAAATCCTCTTCAGTTTTTTGAGTTTCCCAAAAAGTTGAAAATGAAACTGTTGCAGATAAAATTCTTTTCTTAATCCAAACATGACAAAAGTCTTACTCAATTTTCTGCCATGGATTCATTTTCTAACAAGGCAAACGTATGCAAAAAGTCCGTCTCTCCGTTTCGCATTTCCAAAAAATTTCAAGAAAGTCCTGTTACTATGGAATTTATTTTTTAAGGTTAGAAAATTACAAAAGTCTTTTTGACTTTTTGCTCATGGATCCATTTTGCAAGAAATTCCTGTTGAAGTAGGGCGGAAGTACAGAAAATGTCCTACTCTCTGTTTTGTATTTTCAAAAAGGGCCTGTTAGGATAAAATGTATTTTTAAGTTCAGAAAATTAAAAAAGTCCTACTTAATTTTTTGCTCATGGCTTGATTTTCTGAAGAGTCCTGTTGAAATAGGGCAAAAATGTCAAAAGTTTCCTACTCTATATTTCGCATTTCCACAAAAGTTAAAAAAAAACCTACTCATTTTCTGCTCATAGATTTATTTTCCTGGAAATCCCCCTTGATATAGGGCAAAAGTGTCAAGAATTTGCTACTCTATGTTTCGCATTTTGAAAAAATTTCAACTAAAGTCCTGTTGCGATGAAAATCATTTTTAAGGCTGGAAAATTACAAAAGTCTTACTTGATTTTTTGCTCATTGATTCATTTTCCAAGAAAGTCCTGTTGAAGTAGGGCAAGAGTACAAAAAGTGTAGTACTCTCTGTTTTGTATTTCAGAAAAAATTCAAAAATGTCCTGTTACGATGAAATTTCTTTTTATGGGTAAAAAATTACAAAGTTCTACTCATCTTATTGTTCATGAATTTATTTCCCTGAAAAGTCCTGTTGAAACAGGGTGAGAGTACCAAAAATAGACTACTCTTAGTTTTGTATTTCGAAAAAAAGCCCATTGCAGTAAAATTTATTTTCAAACTTAAGAAATTACAAAAGTCCTACTTATTTTCTACTGATAGATTTATATCCTGGAAAGTCCCGTTGAAATAGGGCAAAAGTGTCGAAAATTTTCTACTGTGTATTTCGCAATTTCAAAAAATTTCAAAAAGAGTCCTGTTATGATGGAATTTCTTTTAAGGGTTAGAAAAATACAAAAGTCCTACTTGATTTTTTGCTCATTGATTAATTTTCCAAGAAGTTCCTGTTGAAGTGGGGAAAAAGTACAAAAAGTGTCCTACTCTCTGCCAGTTGAAGTAAAATTTCTTTCAAAAGTTAAGATATTTTCAAAGTCCTAATTATTTTCTGCTCATAGATTTATTTTCCAAAAAAGTCCTGTTGAAATAGGGCAAAAATGCCAGAAAGGTAAAAATACGTTCGGAATCCTAATAGGCCACTGTTTTCACTCTCGGCTCCATATTATTTACCATACGTGACCATCTCTATACTTTCTATTGTAAACACATCAACAAATAACAGCTACCCCTTCCCCCTCACCCCCAAATATTACATAATGCCTGCATGACTCCTACCCTCGTGCCCTGGTCCCTCTGACCATCATATGGACAAAGTAATTCTTGGCGCCGCCAAAACGGGCCACTTTGGCTCATATTTGGTCTCGCCTCTTGAAGGGGTGGCGGCGTTAAAGGGGAGCGATCGAGCGCGTCCGCGGACAGTAGTGGTGGCGGACTCGATGCGGTGCGTCGGGGGGTGAGGAGGTGGTTGAGAGCAAACGGCGGACGCCCTTGAGCGACGGGCAATGCACCGTGCGAGGTTCAAGGCAGAGCGGTGGTTGCCGTCGCGCCGCTACCTTGTCGCTTCCCCCCACTACCCCCCACCCATCATCGCTAGTACCGTCGCAGTCGATCTCTCACCCTCACTAGCTTCGCCTCCCACCTCTCACTTCTCTGCTACCCCGCACCACTAGATTTAGCTCCCCTACTCCTATCTGCCCCATTTTCAATCCCACTGCTTCCCTTGCCCGTAAACCGCACGCCCTTCGTGTGCTCAAGTCAGCCGGTCGGCATCTTCGGTAAAAGTGCAAGTCCACACATTTGCACACGTTTGCATCGCTTAATCGGACCAACGATTTTAGATTCCGTACGAGGGGCCGTTTATAGTGTACGTTACAAATTTTGGGATTTTATGCCCCCTCACCCTCACTCCTACTAGAGAATCGTAGGTTAAAAAATAGGTTCATGTAGGTCGAAATTTGGTTTAAAAAAAGGATCAGTTTTTACGTGGAGACAAAGAATGTAACATTTTTACAGAAAAAGCGTTTATTAATTCAATTATTGAAGATTGGATTATTTCATTATATATTATACAAATATCCTAAAATTTTGTTGAACATGAAAAATGATTTTCTTACCAAATTCCAATCAAATAGTTTGAGTCTAACCTCGTATAGGAGAATAAAAAAAGCGCTCATTTTCAATGGAAGAAGGTATGTTTTTACAACTTTTCAAGTAAAGCCAACCCCGCTATGCCACGCTTAAAAACCAGTTTC
>WSXT02000030.1:2890507-2905702 GCA_011762715.2 Neuroterus valhalla
TTCAATGGAAGAAGGTATGTTTTTACAACTTTTCAAGTAAAGCCAACCCCGCTATGCCACGCTTAAAAACCAGTTTCACTGAAGTTAAGCAGCGTCGGGCGCGGTTGGTACTTGGATGGGTAAAATTTCTTTCCAAGGTAAAAAAACACAAAAGACCTAATTAATTATTTGCTCATGGATTTATTTTCCAAAAAAGATCTGTTGCAGTAGTACAAAAGTACCAAAAATGTTCTACTCTCTTTTTTGTGTTTCCAGAAAAGTTGGAAAAAAAGCCATTTACAGTGAAATTTCTTTTCCAGCGTTGAAAAATTACAAAAGTCCTGCAAATTTTCTACTTATTGTTTTGCTTAAGCTTTTACTCACGGATTTATTTTCTTGAAAAGTTTTGTAGGAGAAAGGCAAAAGTACCAAAAATATCCTACTCTTTGTTTCGCATTCGAAAATGTTCTCGGAAAGCCCTGGTACATTAAAATTGTTTTTTAAAATTATGAACATTATAGAAGTCCTACTTATATTTTGGTCATGGATTTATTTTCCAAGAAAGCCCTCTTGAAGTAGGGCAAAAGTACCAAAAATGTCCTACTCTTTGTTTTGCATTTCCAACAAAATGGACAAAAAGTTTTGTTACGATGTCATTGCTTCTTAGCATTAAATAATTACAAAAATCTTACCAAATTTTATGAACATAAATTGATTCTCTCGAAAAGTTCTGTTGGAAAAAGGCAAAACTACCTAAAATCCCCTACTCTCTGATTTGCATTTCCAAAAAATTTTTTCAAAAAGGTCTGTTACCATAAAATTTCTTTCAAGGTTGAAAAATTACAAAAGACCTACCTGATTTTTGCTTATAGATTCATTTATGAAAAAAGTCCTGTTGAAATAGGGAAAAAGTACCAAAAATGTCCTACACTCTGTTCTGCATTTCCAGTTGATCAGAATATTGAAGATTTGATTATTTTATAAAATATTAAACAAAAAGCCTAAATTATGTTAAAATGTGATGAATTATTCTCCTAAATTTGAGATTTTTTTGTTCCATAATCTGTGTCAAACAATAAATATATATTTTTTTATTTTGATAGCACAGCTGTCAATGAATAGCATTATAAATTATTTATTGTTTCTTACAACTAAAAGAAAAAAAAAATAGAAAAAACAATCCTGAAGGATTAAAGCCTGATTGTACGGCAAAGGAGGATTTTCCAGAAATGCTGTATATATGTATACATACTCATATTATTATCATATTATATAATATTATAAAATATGTTATTAATATAATCTTATATAAATATATTATATTTGGGAGTATTTATAATTTTGAGGATGCACTATACATAAAAGAGCAACACGGAAACCTTTGTTCACTTCTGTGTGCTCTTAACACACAAGAATGATAATTTAACTAACAGGAATGGTAAATAAGAATGATTTCCAACTTCCAGGCAACAGCCGCAAACTTCCTCCTAAATGGGTTATGGCCAGAGAATAAAGATAAGGCTAATGGTACAAAACATAACAAGTGTGTAAACATGGTGACGAAACAGTGAATGGAATATTCAAAGAATGATTCTTCTTCTTTAAAATTAAAATCACTCGAATAAAACATCTAGCAGGTGTTTGAATGAATCTGTTTATTAATTATTCACTTACTCTCTTTCGTTATCCCTATAACTTATGTAGCAATCACCCTACCTAAGAAGAAATTATGATCGCAATTTATTGGGGCCTTTTATGGCTTACTGTAATTCTAATCGGGGCCTGATCGGGCAAAATGGAGAGGGCCTCCATTTTGGCCAAGCTCTAGCTAGGACTTCTAGCCAGGCAGTAACAAAAGATGATTCATACAAGGTCTATATTTTCTCTCCCTCATACTCCTCTAGGCTTCTTCTCCTTGTGCCCTAGCTTTTTCCACTTCTTTCATCCATCCTTCTCCCATCCCTTCTTCTCCTAAAATCCTCTCAACACTTTCTTGACTCCTGTCTTCACTTTTCCCCCTCATACAACAATCCAATACATTCTCCCATGTCTCTTCCGCACATCAGAACACTCTGCACTTTCTCTTTTTATTATTCTCTCAAAACATTGTTCCTTAACTTTATTTCCTAGTCTCCATCCTGCTATTCTTGTCTTTCTCTTTTCCGTTCCCATCTGTCGTTTATTGGCATTTCTCAATCTCTTTTCCCGATTCCTCATAACTTACAGTGCACTTTACTCCCATCCCACAATCTCTAAAAATGCTTTTCTCTTTTCTCCCCATCGCGTTAATTCTACGGTCCTCTTTCTTCCATATCTTCGTAACCTAATCTCTCCACCCCTCCTCTCTTTCCCTCCTTCAGATTCTATCCGATTTCCATGCCCTCTTTCCTGCCTTAGTTTTTAACTTATCTCTTTGAGTCTCTTCTCTTACCATATGATCAGGCGTTCTCCATCCTACTCCTAATCTTCATCTAATGTATCTCTCTTGTGTCTTCTCTATCTCCTTTTTCTCCTTTCTTTTCTTTCTCTCCTTCCATCCCCATATCTTCACCTCATTGCCTCATACCGGCCAGGCACGCGTATCAAACGTTATCATACACCTCTTCCATTCGTTTTGAAACCTTCTTATTCCAACTCCTCATATCTACTTCAATTCTATTACTTCCTCCAACTTCTTACCTTGTCATCACCCTATTCATTTTATTTTTTTCCTGACCTCTTTGTGATCCCGTTAACGAACCCGCTATTCCTTCCTCTTTTTCTTAAACCTTCTCTACTACCCTGCTCCTCCATAGCTTTGTCTATTTCTTTCCTGCCCAATGAACCAAACGCTGCTTTTAAATCCACGAACATCGCTGTCAATCCTCCTTTCCCTTCTTTAAGTCTGTATAATTCAGTGGAAATATTTTGTGTTCCTCTACTTCTTTCTTCAACCTCTAAAACTTCTCCCTCTTCCCTATAATGTCCAATAACTTCCCCCTTTCCTTCTTTTACTATTGTCACAACTATCCCTTCTTTCTATATTTCCAACTAGCCTTTTCTTCTTCATTTCCTATTCCTATCCATTCGATTTATACCTGCTTCCTTTCTCTCTTTCAGTGACCCTAACCTCATCCCTATTTATTCCCTTCTGACATCCACTTGTTTGTCTTTTTACCTCCTCTCTTTCCCTCTTCTCTTTCCCTCTTATTTTTATTTTCTTTTCCACTTCGTCCAACAATCCCATGAAATATTCTTTCTATCCTGACATTTCAATCCCCGGAATTATTCTTTCTTTCTTTTCCTCTCTCTATTTACTATCTTCCATGCTTCTTTCTCTGTGCTAACCTTTTCTGACTCCTCTTCAAACTTTTAATGATTCTTTGCTTTCTTCCTATCAAATACTGCATCCTTCTTCTTTCTTCCGCATTCTCGTGCACTACTATTCCAGTCCCTCCATTTCCCTATTTCCTTTCTAACTTCTTTTTTCTCTCCTTACATTCTTCATTCCAGTTCCCTCTTCCCCCTCCTTCATTCACTGACTTCTTTCTCAAAAGTATCCTCTGGAATTCCTTTTGTCTTCCGCACAATAATTTCCACTTCTTCATTTACATTTTCTTCTTTCCTTTTTTACCATCTTTATCTCCTCTCTCAAATTTTCCATTCCCTATGCTGACCAATCAACTTTTCCTACTCTTCTTGTTTCGGTATTTTCCTTCGCTGTCTTCGCTCGTCAAATTTTTTGTCCTCTACTGTCATTTCAAGCCTTTTGATAATTCCCTTTCCTCTTCATCCATTTTTTCGTTTCTGAAGTTCCTCCCAGTCTAATTTCCACCTTCTCGCCATTCTTTACTTCATTTTTCTCCCGTTTATGCATTGGAACCCTCTATGAATGGATTCACATCTCCTGATCTTGCTTTCATCAACTCCACTAACTCCTCAGTCTTTTTCCCCATGTCTCGAATAACACACACTCCTAATATCTTCCACCTCTCCTCTCCTCTAATGATCTTTCCTACCATTACTCTTTACTTCTGTTTCTTTGAACTGTTTTAAGCTCTTTTCTCCGCTATCAACTCTTTCGTGGTTCCCATCACCATTCCTACCATTGCTCTCCCCTTTTTTATTTCTCTCTTCACTTCTTGTATCTCTCACCTGTATCCCATCGTTCGCATTCTCTTTACTCTTTCTCACACTCTTCATTTTTTGCCATGTCTCCATCATCACCACGACTTCCCATTTTCCGAACTTTTTCATAAAATCCCTATCCTCCCTCCCTAATCGAGCTACATTCCAGTCACATATCCTCTACTCTTTCCTTATTCCATTTCTTGTAACCCTCCCTTTTCCCTTCTTTCTTATTCTCTTTCCTTCTGTTCCTTCCTCATATTTTTCTCCGGCCTCCTAAGTTCTACTAAGTCTCTTTCACTTCGTTACAATTCTACCATATGCCTCCTATCTGCATTACCCCACATTCGACGCGTGTACTTATTCCTTTTTCTCGTTCGTCCTCTGCTATTTTCCTCAACTTGTTTTGCATACGTCTTTTTCCCATTTCAGCAGAGCCATTTTGTCCCTCCTTCCCTTATCCCTTCTAAGAATTTCCACTTCTTCTACCTGTGCCTTCACATTTATCCTATTCGGCACGTCTTGTACACCATCCTTCCAATCCCTTTCCTCCAATCTTATACCTTTTATCACTATATTTTTACTTCTTCCGCCCCCCCCCCTCTCTCTCTTTCTCATTTCTTTTCATTCTTTTTTCTGTACATTTTATTCTCATTTCATTCATTTTTCTTGCGTTAGAAATTCAACTCTTGTTGAAGATCCGTATTTTTTGATTTCATTATCCCTCTCTTATGGTCTCTTTGTCGAGGGATCAACTACTCCGTTTCGAATTTTTTTTTCTGTTTCAAAAAACGATGCCATTTTTTGTTGAGGAGTAAACTTTCTTGATTGAAAATTCAAATTACTTGGTTGAACGCTGAACTGCTTTGGAACAAATCAAATTTTCGTTTTGTGGAAAAGCAAAACCAGAATGCGATTATACAACAAATCGGACCGCATTGTAGCTCAGTTGGGAAAGCACTCGTCTGTGTGTTTAATCTACGATTTTTTCTTCTCCGATGCTTCTACAAGGTCGCAATAACAAGTTGGAGGAAACAAGTTACTTCCCATTTCCATCAGACACCTGCTACCATTTCCCATGAACAGATTTCAAAAATATACTCTTAACGAAAATACGCAGGCCCAAAAAAAAACTTGATTTTTGCAGAAAAGTGTCTGATCGAAGATATGGTATCGGTCAAAGTGTCATTGCCGTGGGAGTCGTCGGTGCAATGCACCGATTTCTCCAATAACACCTCTTATCACAAAAAGTCGCGCATTACGAGATGATGAACATTTTTAAAATGGTAGTGACGCCTTCTCTATAAAGATTGCATCACTTCAAACAATAAAGAAACAGCGATAATAAATAATAACTGAAAATACCTAATGCATCTTGAGAAATGGAGTTATGTTGATTGAGAGCATCACTCTGTCACGTGCCAATCATGACCCATTGTTATATTCGTTGTATCCTATTATTTGCATTTCTTCATCTCTTTTCCAATTTCTCATAATCTTATATTACTTTCTATCTCCATTCCACTATCTCTGAAAAATTCTCTTCTTTCTTCTTCCCATTGCATTATTCCTATTGCCTCCTCTCCTCTTTCTACCACCTCTTTGTAACACTTCTTCGTCAACCACCCTTTCTCTCTCTCTCAGTTCCTCTTCAAACTTCGAAGCTCTCTTTCCTGCCTTGTTTTTTAACTAGCATATCAAATACCCTCATACACCCCTTCCGGTCTTTTTAAACCTTCTTTTCCTATCCCACATATCTGCTCTATTACTCCCACTGTTTTCCTAATCCTTTCCCTACTTTGCGCTGAGAATTCCTTATCCTCTTGCATGATTAAACCAAGATACTTGAGTTTCTTTACCTCCTCCAACTTCTCACCTCCCTATCTCACTGCCCATTCCTTCTTTCTCCCCCCTCCCTCTTCCTTAATCTCAATGCATTAGTTAAATCTGTATTGGGCTCCAGTTTTTTTCCTTTCAGGGTATTTTTACAATCCCGTTATTAAACCCGCCATTTCTCCCTCACCATCCGCTAAGAGTATATCATCCTCATATGAGAGTGTGTACATTCTTCCTCCACATAGCCTTATTCCTCTCCATCCTTTACTCTTCATCTCCTCCTCCAAATCTTGAATTAGAATATTAAATAGGAGAAGGATTGGCGGATAAGCTCGTCTTCTTCCTCAAACCTTCCTCTCGTTATTTCATTTTCCACTCCTCCTAACAATTCCTTTAGATATTCTATTCAATCTAAAATTCACATCTCTCAATGGATTCTTGTTTCTCTTTATTTCTCTTTGATGCATATTTCACATAATTTTTCCTCTCTCTTAGCCCTTTCTGCCTCCTTTTCAAACTTTCTATCCTCCTTCTCTTTTCTTCTATCGCATGGCGCTTCACACCCTTTCTTTTTATTCCTCTCTATTCTCTCGCACCACTGTTCCTTTTCCCCATTTTCTCATTTGCTTCCTCTTCCCCTTCTTTTCTCTTCGCATTCCTCACCTCAGGTGTAGTTTTTCCCCCTCCTCCGACTCCTTCTTAACAGTATCCTCTAATATTCTTTTCAACTTTCCTATCACCATTTGAATATCCTCATTTTTATTCTCTTTCCCTATCTTCCCCAACTTCATCTTTCCTTGCAATTGTTCTATTCCCTCTGCTGACCAGCTACCCCCCTCCTCCCTCCTCTTTCACACTACTGCCACAATTAGTGGAAGGTTGTCCGAATCCACGTGATCCCTTATTTCTAGCCTTCTAATCTTCTACTTAACCTGATTGTCAATTACTGATCTCGACTTCCCCTTGAATGTGTGTATTCTCCTTCCTCATCACTTTCAATATTGAGTGAATATTTACGTTCAAGATAAACCATCCTTTTTCTTCGAATCTATTCAGTAACTCCCTCTCTTTACCTTTAAATACTTTATCTTTTGGGTTCCTCCCGTTCCCATCTCTTCCTTCTCTCTATTTTTTTCCTCTTCTTTCTCCCATCCTTGACATGAAATCTCCCCCTGCAATTAAATTCACACCATATGATTCCCCTTCCATAAACTCTTCAAACTGCTCAGATAATTTCTCCATACCTCCATTTAGGTATACCCCTACCATCCTCCACCTATCCTTTCCTATCATCTCTCTTTCATTCCTTTTTTACTCCTTCCGCCCAGCTCTCGCATTTTACAAAGTCTCCCATCTTTTTAGCCTAATCCTCTTTCTCCTCCCATCTCTAACCTTCTACATATGATCCATGTATTTTCCCCTCTCTCTTCTTCCTTTTCGGATATTTTCCTAATCCTATCATTTAATGCTATTGGGCATTTCCCGTACATCTTCCTTCAAATCTCTCCCCTCTTATTTCATACCCTCGATCACTAAATTCATCTGCTTTATTCAAAAGTAGCCTTGTTCATTGGCGATTCCTCCCTTCCAGAATTTTGATTCTTTTCTACGGATTGTAAATTCAACTGTCTTTTAAAGAACACGTGTTTTTGGCTTAAAGCTGGACTTTTTTTATTGAAAATTCAACTGTATTGTACTGGATAATAATCAGCTTCCTCGATTGAAAATGTAACCTCTCTGTTAAACCTCCATTTTCATATTTGACAATTTAATTTTTCTGCAGAAAATATTTTCTTGCTGGTTATTTTTTTACTATTTTGAAAGTGAACTAATCTATTAATTATTGGAATTTCGCCCTTTCTTCCAAATTAAAGATTTTGGTTCAAAATACTTGTATTTTTCTTCGTTTTGAGTTTTTCCGTTGAAAATGTTTTCAGTCAATTGAAAATTAATTTTTTCGTTTAAAAATTCATTTATTATGTTGAAAATTCGTTTTTCGGTTCAAAAACAGATTTTTTCAACAAAAGATTTTGATTTTATTTTTTTAGTCGAAATGTATCGTTTTTGGTTAAAATTTTACTCTCTGATGTAAAGTTAGTCTGTTTGATTAACAATTCTATTGTTTTCTTAGAAAGTGCAACTGTCTTCGAAAAAATTTGCCTTTTTGGCTATCGAAATTTGACAATATGGTTGAAATTTATTTTCTCTTTTGGCTGAAGAATCTTTTCTGGTTAAAAATGCATCTCTCCTATTCAAAAATCGTCTTTTCGATTAAAAAACTCACCCTCTTTCGTAGAACTTCTATCTTTCTTGTTCAAAAATTCAAGTGTGTGGTTAAAAATTATTCTGTTTTCGTGTAGGACTCATCTATATACTCAGAAGTTTGTCTTTTCTAATATAATTCTAACATCAGTTTTCTTTTTTGAAACAAAATCTTCTCTTGGTTAGAATATCAACTCTAATTTCATTTGGAAAAAAATTTTTTCTTATTATTTTAAATAAAAAACTTTTTTGTTAAAATATTTTCAATTTTGATGTTAATTTTTTTGTCTACTGATCCTATCAACATTGAAAAAATTATTTATTTGAATATTGTTTTTCAAAGCTGGGAAAAAATGACTATATAGTTCCGCTGGGATTCGAACCCAGGTCCTACAGATTTCCTGTCTGATGCCTTTAATCGGATTAATCATGCGGATTCCATTTGTTGAGAATCAATCTTGTTCATTCAATATTTGATTAAAAAATTTAATATTCGATCATCGGGTTGAAAATACAACTATTTTGTTGCAAATCCATTTCTTTTTCTTCAAAGTTCAACCAGGTTGTTGAAAATACAACTGTTTTGTTGATAATTAATTTTTCGTTGTTATTTAACTTTTTGGTTGAAAATTCATTTTTTCTGGTTGGGACAATAAGAAATTTTGTAAGGAATTTGATTATGATGATTGTGATTGTCTTCTGAAAAATGCGTCTTTTCGGATTCAAAATTCAACTTTCTGCTTAACGTTCTATTGTATTTGGTTAGAGTTGAATTTTTCTTTGTTCGGAATTAGGCTATTCGGTTGAAAAATTAGCTTTTCGGTTGAAAATCCATAAAAATTGGTAAAAAATCACTGTATGTTCAAGTTTCATTCCAGGCGTTTATAAAATGAAATCGTAAGACCAATATCCGAAAAACTTCATTCTCGAAATAAAAATGTTCAAAATTTGAACCCATTTTGGAAGACGAAAAGAAATGGGTTTTTCGAGTTTTTGGCGCTCATTATGATATATGCGATTTTTTGAAAGCAGATTGTTGCAAATACATGAAATGCTACTTTAGACTGAAACTAAAATGTTTATTTAAATAGAAAAAAAATTTATAATTGTTTTCAGCAACTTTCTCTTAGAAAAGGGTTAGAAAGTCAAGGTTTTTTCTGAATTTTTCAACCTATTTTCAATGTTTTAGTTAAAAAGGGGTGATTATTAATTAGGGTTAGCGAAAAAAATGTTTGAACAATTTGTTATCAATTATCACAACATTCTCTTGGAATAATGCTACAAAGTTGCGTTTTTTTTTTAAATTTCAATTTCTTGTCCACTTTTCACTTGAAGTAAGTAATTATTTAATTTAATGTAGAAATAATAATCGTTCGAACTTATTGAAAATTTTTATAGCTATCTTCTTTAAGATCAATACTACATAGATGTGGTTTCTTCCTGAAATTTTCGAATTTTTATCACTTTTCAATTAGATTGAAGTAGTAATTGATTCATGTTAAAAAAGTTGTTTAAACAATCTATGATCATTGCTAATAATATTTTCCTTGCTTGATGATAGGAACTTGCGGTTTTTTTTCTGAAATTTACCATTTTTTGGCCATTTTTCACTTGAATTGAGTTATTATTTTATTTGATTTACCAGAAATAATTGTTTGAGCAAATTATTATTGTTTATGGTGATCTCTTCTTCAACTTTGCTTAACCTTTTTAGTTTTGAGCAAATAACAAATAAACATTGGAGAGAATCATATTTTAAATAGTATTGTATTGTGTTAAGTAAATTATTTTTGTCCTTTTCCCAGTGTTTAAAAAAAATCAATAAAAAAAAAAAGCTGAATTCATACAGTGAAATTTGAATTTCGAATTCTCTAATAAAATTATGGCTCTTCAACGAAAAAATTGAACTTCTAAGAGAGTAGTCCAACCTTCAACCAATGAGCGTAATTTTTGACCTAAAAATATAAATTTTTAATATAAAGTATCATGGTTGATATTTGAAAAAATTTCATTTTAAATAAAAAACATACTAATTAAAAACAACAATTAAATCAATTATATCGAATTCATTCTAATTGAATTTCATTCAAATTCAATTCAGTGCAAAGTTAAATTTATCAGAAAAAACCACAACTTTCTAGCACTAATCTAAGAGAAAATGGTTTTAAACAATAAATAATTGTCTTAACAACCATGTTTGTTAACTCGCATTATTTATTACCTCACTTACTGAAAAGTGGACAAAAATCTTGAGAGTTTAGAAAAAACCACAACTTTTTAGCACTTATCTCGGAGAAGAAAGCCATAAACAATAATAATTTCATTAAACAATTATTTTTGTTGCAATAAATTAAATATTAACTCACTTTAAGTGAAAAGTGGACGAAAAGTTTAAAAACTTCATAAAAAACCACAGGTTTCTATAATTAAGCAAAGACAATATCAATAGCAAGGAAAATAAGTTATCGAAACAATTATTTTTGCTAAACGAAATTAAATAATCACATACTTCAAGGAAAAAGTGGACAAGATGTTGAAAATTTCAGAAAAAAACTGCAACTTTGTAGCATTATTCTAAGAAAATATTTTTATCATTGATACCAAATTGTTTAAACAATTATTTTTGTCAAATTAATTGATTCACTCGCTTCAACTGAAACGTTGGAAATAAGTTGAAAAATTCAGAAAAAAACCTTGATTTTCTAACTGTTTTCTAAGAGAAAATTGCCAAAAAAAATAATATATTTTTTAAACAATTTAAATAAACATCTTATTATCAGTATCAAGTAGTATTCCATGTCTTTGAAACAATCTGCAGTAAAAAAAATGCAAAAAATCATAATTAGCGCCAAAAACTCGGAAAACCAATTTTTTCACTCATGGGGGTCTTTTGGTACCCCATGAAACAGACTTATGGGGGTGATATTTGAAAAGTAATATTTCATCCACATTCTGTGACTACTTGGTAAGAGAGATGGTGAATTTTGAACTCGACCACCTAATATCGAGAATCCTGATTAAAATTTACAAAAACGTCTTTTTTCTTATAGGAAATGCGTGTTAAACTGCATGGGGTTTGCGCCACCTCTCAATATTATTTTTTAAAAAAGCAATTATTTTTTGTCAATTCAAACGAATTTCCGGGCATTTTGCATAAAAATAAGAAAAAAAAATTTTTGCACCACCCTAATGTACATAGTTGCAGCAGAATAAAGCTAACAATGTTGAATGGGAAGTTTGCACAGCTCTCACTGATATTCCGTCATCTTCCACTTGCTACATTCGCAAAGTGACACCATAACAAATTAATGATCTAGAGCGTGTAAAGCAGAAGAGTGAAATGGTCTTCAACTCTGCAATCGGTCTTTCTACTTAGCATGCCTGGATGAGGTTCATGGAGAGTGAACTACATATTGCTCATCGGTTACAAATCTGAAAATAGAGTACCTTAAAGGAAGATGATGAAGGAACAATAAAAGAAGCTAAGAAAAGAATTTGCAGAAAATTTGGAAAAAAGATGGGGTTAATGATTGATCAACAAAGTCAAGGATCTGGACTCGCTGTCATGTTCCCTCCAGATATTCTTGAAGTCTTCTGCTTTCCCTGAAGGAGTGTTTTTCAAGCGAATTGGGTATTATCGCCTTTATGTCTGAGTAACAAAGTATGAAAAAGAATCAATGAGAGAAGAAAAGAAAGACCATCTGTTAATAACACAAAGTGCGTTTACCAGGCTAATAACACGCGATATATTTCTGGTCCGGCGCCGTTAAAAAAGCGTCGTGATTTGGCGAGGCCAACGTCGGGCTGTTTTCATGATGCATTTAGGTGCACTGCTCTCGGTTCAGCGGGGTCATTTCTGAGTCATAGACCGGACGTGAGGCCACGCGCCCGCCCAACTTCCACAAATTTCTGTGACGAATTCTCAACCTGGCTGTGGTGTCGTAAAATGCAGAAAGGAGCTCTGAATAAACATTAAAAATTATCCCGAAAATGTGGTATGAGTAACTGGTTCCTGAAGTAGACCGCAAAATTGGTAAGAGAAATAATGCGTAGTAAAGATAAGATGTGAACTCGAGGATGAAAAAACATTTAGGGCAAGTCAAATTTGCGGTCACTCACATTGCGGCTTTGATTTGAAAAATATAAATGGTTGAAAACAAACTGGCTGAAGCGCGAGTAGCACATTGTAGCAAGTCACATTGCGACATCGCTCATTTTGAAGAAATTGCGGAGTAAAAAACGAATTGGAAAGAATATGGAAAGTCACATTCCAGCTAGTGAAATGGTAGTACCTTGGACTTTTGAGAAAGTGCGAAGTTCCGAACCAACCAGCAATAATACGGTAATTCACATTGGGTTAGCTTCGATTATAGACAAATTGCTTGGTTAAAAAAAAAAGTAGCAAAAAAACATCAAGGTGCAATGCAACATCTCTTCTCTTGTAGGTATGTATCGTTGAAGACAAACTGGTTAGGCTGCGGCAGGTCACACTATGGCATCTTTTTGTTTTGTCGAATTGTAAAGTTCAAGACAAACTGGCCGAACTTTTACAAGTCAAATTGCAGCTGGTCACATAGCAGCAGGTTACACTTTCAAAAGAAAGAAATTCAAGAGCAACCTGCAAATATACGGCAAGCGGCATTGCTTCGTTTCTCATTTTTGAGATATGCAATATTCGAAAGAGAGTAGTTCAACTGCAATAAGTGACTCTTTAGCCACAACATTGCGGTATCTCTCATTAAAAACCAACTGTAAAGTTTAAGATGAACTGACAGGAATACGGCAAGTCACATTGCAGATCAACAGACAGACATCGATCCTAACAATTGCAGAATATTCCATTATGAGAGAAATCACGTTGATGGAGTTGCCTATATATAAGGATTTAGAGCTCCTACTAGTCATTGAAACAAACTAACAGTCCAATCAAGAAACTAAAGCAACCATTGGAATTGTCCTCCTGGAACGGAAGACGTATCGATAGTGTCAAGTTGAGGGGTACACGCTTGGACAGTGGAATTTCAAAGAGTACACGCTTAGAAAGTGGAAAGTCGAACGGAACATGTGTTGTCAGTGGCAAGTCGAGGGGTACAAGCTCAGATAGTAACAAGTCAAAGACTCTACGTTCAGAAAGTTGCAAGTTGAATAATAACGTATCGACAATCACAAGTCAAGGGGTACACGCTTAGACAGTAGGAAGTCAGAGGGTACATGCTTGGACAGTGTCAAGTCGAACGGAACACCTATTGTCAGTGGCGAATCGAGGGGTACACGTTCAGACAGTAACAATTCAAAGAGTGTACGCTAAGAAAGTTGAAAGTTGAATTATACACGTATCGACAGTCACAAATCAACGGGTACACGCTTAGACAGTAAGAAGTCAGAGGGTACATGCTTGGGCAGTGGCAAGTCGGACGGAACATGAATTGTTAGTGGCAAGTCAAGGGGTACACGTTTCGACAGTAGGAAGTCAGAGGGTACACGCTTGGACATTGGCAAGTCCAACAGAATGCGTAAAGTCAGTGGCAAGTTGAGAGGTACATTTTCAGACAGTAGAAAGTCAAAGGGTGCATGCTTAGATAGTGTCAAGTGGAACGGAAAACGTATAGTCAGTGTCAGGTTGAGAGGTACACGCTCAGACAGTTATAAGTCAAAGAGAGTACGCTCAGATAGTGTCGAGTTGAATGATGCACGTATCGACAATCACAAGTCGAGGAGTGTACGCTTTGACAGTAGGAAGTCAGAGGGTAAACGCCTAGACAGTGGCAAGTCGAACGGAACACGTATAGTCAGTGGCACGTTGAGAGGTACACGCTCAGACAGTTACAAGTCAAAAAGTGAACGCTTAGATATTGGCGATTTGAATGATACACGTATTGGCAAATGCAAGTCAAGGGGCACATGCTTAGACAGTAGGAAGTCAGAGGGTGAATGCTCAGGCAGTGGCAAGTCGAACGGAACATGTATTGTCAGTGGAGAGTCGAGGGGTACATGCTGAGACAGTAATAAGTCAAAGAGTGTACACTCAGGAAGTTGCAAGTTGAATGATACACGTATCAACAATCACAAGTCAAGGGGCACATGCTTAGACAGTAGGAAGTCAGAGGGTACATGCTTAGACAGTGGCAAGTCGAACGGAACTTGTATTTTTAGTGGGAAGTCGAAGGGTACATGCTGAGACAGTAACAAGTCAAAAGGTGTACGCCTAAACAGTAGGAAGTTTAATAAACCACGTACAGTCAGTGTCAAGTTGGGAGGAACACGCTCAGACAGTAACAAGTCAAAGGGTGTACGTTCAGAAAGTTTAAAGTTGAATGATACACGTATCGATAATCACAAGTCAAGCGGTACGCGCGTAGACAGTGGGAAGTCAGAGGAAACATGATTAGAAAGTGGCAAGTCAAACGGATGATGTATTGTCAGTGACAAGTCGAGGAGTACATGCTGAGACAGTAACGATTCAAAGAGTGTATGCCTAATCAGTGTCAAGTTTAATAAAACACGAACAGTCTGTGGCAAGTGGAGAGGCACACGCTCAGACAGCAACAAGTCAAAAGGTGTACGCCTAAAAGTGTCAAGTTTAATAAAACACGTACAGTCAGTGGAAAGTTGAGAGGTTCGCGCTCAGACAGTAACAAGTCAAAAGGTGGTTTCCTAAACAGTGGAAAGTTTAATAAAACACGTACAGTCAGTGGGAAGTTGAGAGGTTCACGCTCAGACAGTAAAAAGTCAAAGGGCGTGTGCTCGGAAAGTGTCAAATCGAATGATCAACGTATCGACAATTACAGGTCAAAGGGTACACGCTTAGATAGTAGGAAAACAGAGGGGACATGCTTAGAAAGTGGCAAGTCGAGCGGACCATTTATCGTCAGTCGCAAGTCGAGTGGTACATGCTGAGACAGTAACAAGTCAATGGGTGTACTCCTGATCAGTAGCAAGTTTAATAAAAAGCGAACAGTCAGTGTCAAGTTGAGTGGTACACGCTCAGACAGTAACACGTCAAAGGGTGTA
>WSXT02000032.1:25763-42767 GCA_011762715.2 Neuroterus valhalla
TTTAAGCGCAGGAATAACACGAAATATTGCATTTATTTTCTTAATTCAGAGTATATTCGGAAGTGACTTGCCCCTCGGTCCTTATATCTTCTTCCTCAGTTAAGATGAATCATAAAAAAACTAAACACCATCATCATAATCTACTGATAAAAAATGTACCTTCCCCCTCGCCACTTCACAATAAAAAAAACACTTGTTCAGAATCGGTGTCAAAACACTTTTTTTCCATAATGTAAGCGACCCACAAGAGAATAAGTGAAACCTCTTTAGCAAACTAAAAAAATTAGTATAAAAAAAAGAGAAAAAGATGGAAAATTGGATGAAAAAGTCAGTCAGCTGCAAAAGGTTGGATCAGCAGGAAAATTGGAGAGGAGTAAAAAATGAATTCATAAGCCATAAAGCATAGAGAAGATGTTCGGAGGCAGATAAATACCTGTGAGGAACGAGACATGAGATCATTGGGGCAAAAAAGGCCCTTCGAGAGTTTTTCTCGCCGGCGCCTCAAACATTTTTTACTTTTTTTTTTTTTTTTTTCTTGATTCTCTGCCTCCGAAAAATCCAAGCACGCGCTTCTAATATAAGTTCCCTATGGCCTATTTTTTTTCTTTTCTTTGAGATGAGAAGTGTATCTTTCTTTCTCGCTCTTGGCAAAAAAAGCAGGAGCGCAAAAACCGGTCGGTAGCCACCGCACGTGAATCAGTAGCAAACCGATGACGAAAATAAAAGGGACCCAGGGCGAGTGAGACGAGAAAGAAAAAAAGGTAAATAGAGAGGAGGGGAATGAGGAAGGTCGAAAATTAGGACAGAAATTGCCTTATATGGGTTTCCAGTTCTTTTTTTGGATTATTATGACAAAAATGTGATTAATATGGGAGGAAAAAAATTGGGCCTTATTTCGTAATGGGCCTTACATAAAAATTCGGCCGGATTTTGTTCAAGATTTTTATTTCTGTCCTACATTGACAATGAAAACGACTCCCATGAAGATAATCCGTATTTGTTCTTCAAATCGGAGTCCTTAATTGGGCCTTATTTTATAATCTAGCCTGATATTGATTAAATTTTGGATTTATGTTCTAGATGGACAATAAAAACAACTTTTATCAAGTTTATAAGTTTTCGCTTCTTGAATCTGAGTTTCAAAAAAATTGGGCCTTTTTTATAGTTTTGCCAGATTTCATTGAAACCAGATTTTTGCCCTAGATTAACAATAAAAAACGACTTTCGCCAAGATCATCCATTTTTGCTCTCCGAACCAACGTTCTTCTTAATTGGGCCTTATTTTATAATTTAGCCTGATATTAATTAAATTTTAGACTTATGTTCTAGATGGACAATAAAAACAACTTTTATCAAAATTATCCGTTTTCGCTTTTTGAATCTGAGTTTCAAAAAATTGGGCCTTTTTTATAGTTTGGCCAGATTCCATTGAAACTTTGGAATTTTGGACCAGATTAACAATAAAAAACGACTTTCGTCAAGATCATCCATTTTTGCTCTCCGAATCGAAGTTCCTCTTAATTGGGCCTTATTTGATAATTTAGCCTGATATTGATTAAATTTTGGATTTATGTTCTAGATGGACAATAAAAACAACTTTTATATAGATTTTCCGTTTTCGCTTCTTGAATCTAAGTTTTAAAAAAATTGGGCCTTTTTCATAGTTTGGCGGGATTCCATTAAAATTTCGGATCTTTTTCCTACATTAACAATAAAAACGACTTTCGTCAAGATCATCCGTTTTCGCTCTCCGAATCAACGTTTTTCTAAATTGGGCCTTATTTTATAATTTAGCCCGATATTGATTAAATTTTGGATTTATGTTCTAGATGGACAATAAAAACAACTTTTATATAGATTTTCCGTTTTCGCTTCTTGAATCTAAGTTTTAAAAAAATTGGGCCTTTTTCATAGTTTGGCGGGATTCCATTAAAATTTCGGATCTTTTTCCTACATTAACAATAAAAACGACTTTCGTCAAGATCATCCGTTTTCGCTCTCCGAATCAACGTTTTTCTAAATTGGGCCTTATTTTATAATTTAGCCCGATATTGATTAAATTTTGGATTTATGTTCTAGATGGACGATAAAAACAACTTTTATCAAAATTATTCGTTTACGCTTTTTGAACCTGAGTTCCGAAAAATTGGACCTTATGTGATAATTTGGCCAGATTTAATTGAAATTTTGGATTTTTGTCCTATAGATTAACAATGAAAACGACTTTCATTAGGATCATCTGTTTTTGCTCTCCGAATCGACGTTCTTCTAAATTGGGCCTTATTTTTAAATTTATCCTGATATTGAATAAATTTGGGATTTATGTTCTAGATGGACAATAAAAACAACTTTTATCAAGATTATCCGTTTTCGCTTTTTGAATCTGAGTTTCCAAAAATTGGGCCTTATGTTACAATTTGGCCAGATTCCATTGAAATTCTGTATTTTTGTCCTAGATTGACAATAAAAACTACTTTCATCGAGATAATACGTTTTTTCTCTCGTTTTTGCTCCACGAATAGAAGTTTTTCTTAATTGGGCCTCACTTTATACTTAAGCTTGGTTTTGTCTAAATTTTTCATTTTTGTCCTTAATTGCCATCAAAAACAAGTTTCATAAGGATAATCCGTTTTTGCTTTTAAACCCCGCTTTTGACTTTGACAAATAAATTTATTTTAAATGGGCCTTATTTTATAATTTAATCTTATTTTGTTAAAATTTTAGATTCTCGTTCTACATTGACAAAGATAATGACTTAAATCAAAATAGCCCGCTTTTGACTTTACCAAATAAATTTTTTCTAAATGGGCCTTATCTTATAATTTAATCTCATCTTGTTAAAATTTTAGATTCTCGTCCTACATTGACAAAGATAATGACTTAAATCAAAATAGCCCGCTTTCGACTTTGACAAATAAATTTATTTTAAATGGGCCTTATTTTATAATTTAATCTTATTTTGTTAACATTTTAGATTCTCGTCCTACATTGACAAAGATAACGACTTTAATCAAAATAGCCCGCTTTTGAATTTAACAAACAAATTTTTTTTTATGGGCCTTATTTTATAATTTGGCCTGGTTGTGTTGAAATTTTGTATTTTCGTGCTGGATTGAGAATATGAAACATTCTCATCAAGATAATCCCTTCTGCTGAATTGGGCCTTATTTCATACTTTGAACCGATTTTGTTGAAATTTTGGAATTTTTTCTTAGATTGACAATAAAAACATCTTTCATCAAGATATTCCATTTTTGCTCTTCAAAACGACTCCCATAAAGATAATCCGTTTTTGCTCTTTAAACGAAATTTTTTTATTTGGGCCTTTTTTTGAAATGCCTCATCTCATAATTCGATTTGGCCTGATTTTGTCAAAATTTGTATTACTGTTTCGGATTGACAAAAAAAATAACTCCTATCGAAATAATCGGTTTTGAAGACTCATCAACTTTTGGGCCTCATCAAATTTATTCAGATTTTCTATTTTGGTTTAATAATTTCTTGTCCCGACTGACGTTTTTTTTCTTAACTCTTTACTTTAAAAATTCTGATTTCAAAGAATTGGTAGGTATCTGGCATCCACTATTATCTCTGAATCGCCACTGTCCTTGAATTTTTTTTTCCTTGAGAATCGATACCAATTTATCAAGGGCATCAAATGACCCAATACTTCTCAATTCGTACGTCTCGCTTGACGAATCGCAGATGATGAAATTTTCTTCAATCATTTTCAGGGATCTTAACCCAAATACTTCATAAAATAAATATTTCTTCAATTCCAATTTTGAATTTCGCGCGCAAATTGTAATGCAGATGTTACCTTGAAAAATTTAGCTCCACGTTTCCAATTTTTTTTCTCAAAAACTAATCAAGTTTTCACGTCTCAAATATAGTATACGAGATCGGAAATTTTCTCGGCCAGTGTAAAAATATCACTCTGAACTAGTGGAGTCAAAAATAAAAAATTTATAGACGAAAAGCCACTAGAATCAAATTTTTTGTTGGAATTTAGTTTAATCTTTATAAACCAGCGAAGAAGCAAAGTTTGGGTAAAATGGTGGAAAAACTGAATAGAAAAAGACGGGCGGTCCCAGAATTGTAGATAGAAATCGGCTTTAAGGTGTTCGCGCAAGTAGGCACCTTGGCACGTTTATTATGATTAGAAGCAGCCAAGCGTGCTTCTGAGTGTTGCATTCTCGCTTAGCGATGGAAAAAGAGAGGAGGTGAGATAGAATAAAAAGAAAAAAAGGAAAGAAAAAAAGAGAAAAATGTAGCGAGGGGGTGGGTGGGAAGTTGGAGGCAGAATGAGAGACCTAACCTCACTTTCAATATCAAAAAGCGCTCGAGCGTGGTGACGATGTCGATCTCGCTCTCGCATTGTCACTGCTCTCGAAAGTCCTGAGTGCTTCGAGTTCTCGACATAACCATAACCTCCTTAGCGAGATGCGTGAACCGAGTCACGATTAAGTGAAATCGCGATTTCGACTTTTTTTTGTATTTACTACTGCAAGAACACGCGTAACTCGTTTTATATCGTGCGTTGAAAATTGTCCGATTTTTGGTTAATTGGGAGTGCTGCAATCGAAAGGAGGAACACAGACTTATTTTCACCTACTAAAATTCTCATCAATCTAATTTTTTTGAAAATTGGGCCTTATTTGAATTTTGGGCCTTGTGGGTCTTACGGGACCATTTGGGCTCTAAATTGTCACTCGATTTGTTTAATTTCTTTCTTCAAATATTAGCAATGCACCTAAGTGATTTTTAAGCAACAAAATTTAATTTGGGCCTTTTTTATATTAGGCCTCATTTGATCCTGCCTTAATTTTCGAGTTTAGCTTCTGCTTAATAGACACTTTTATGCAGATAATTCTATTTTCGAACTTATCAAATTTTGGGCCTTACCTGTTTCAAGACTCACTTTCAGATCCTATACAATAATTTTTTGTTTTTAATCGGTTTTTCAGTTTATTGATTGTTATTATCAACTATTTCATTTTGAGCCTTATGCAACAAATTCCGAATAAAAAAAAAAATAAGACTTGACTACCACCTCATTTTCACGCATTGAAATTCTCATCAATCTATTTTTTTCGAAAATTAAGCCTTATTTTACCTTTTGGGCCTTATGTGCCTTACGGGCCTATTTGAGCTCTAAATTGGTACTCAATTAATCTATTTTCTGTCTTCAAATATTTACAAGGCACATAAGTGATTTCTAAGCAACACAATTTAATTTGGGCCTTATTTTATAGTAGGCCTCATCTGAGCCTGCCTTAATTTTTTGAGTTTATATTCTGATTGATAGCAACTTTTATGCAGATAATTCTATTTCTGAACTTATCAAATTTTGGGTCCTACCTCTTTCAAGACTCAATTTCGGGTCTTGCACCATTTTTTCTGTTTTGACTCGGGTTTTCAGTTTATTGATTGTTATTCTCAATTGCTTAATTTTGAGCCTCATGCAACGAATTCCGATTTTTTTTACAAATAAGACTATGGCTTTTTACCATATTTTCACCCATTAAATTCTCATGAATTTATTTTTTTCCAAAATTGGGCCTTGTTTTACATTTTGGGCCTCATATGCCTCACGGGCCCACGTGAGCTCTAATTTGTTACTCAATTTGTTTAATTTCTGTCTTGAAATATTTCCAACGCTCTTGTGATTTCTATGCAATACAGTTCTGCAGTTTGGGCCTTATTCTGCATTGGGTCTCATCTTTTATTAAAAGCCTGATTTAATTTTTCCTTATTCAATATTTGTACTCATTTTATAATCTGGCCTTAGTCTTTCTAATAATCAGAATATTGTCATTAAAAGGACATTTCATCGAGATAATAAAATTTTGGGACTTATAACATTTTGGGCCTTACCAGGATTACTTTTGGAATTACATTCGGATCTTATAGGAATAATTTTTTATTTTCAGTTCAATGATTGATATTCGCAACTCTTTCATTTCGGGGCAACTGTACGAAATCTAAATCACTGGGTCCCTTTCACATTTTGGGACTTATCTTCAAAAAGATTCATTTTCTGATCTTACACAAACACCTTCATTTTCAGTTTACTGATTAGCCTTTCATTTTGGACCTTATGTACCAAATATAAATTGAAAGAATTGAGTCGTATTTTCCAAGTATTTTCATCAAGATTATACCATTTTGGGATTTATGAGAATTTGGGCCTTACTTGTATTACTTTCGGGTCTTATAGAAATAATTCTTGATTTCCAGTTAAATTATTTGTATTCTTAGCTCTAAGATTTTGAGTTTTGTATGCCGAATCTGAAATCCGGAGTCTCTTACAAATTTTGGGCCTTACCTTTGTTAAGACTTATTTTCGGGTCTAATGGAAACAGATTTTTATTTCCCAATAACTGATTGAAATCCTTAGCTCTTATTTAGACTGTATGTATCAAATATAAATTTCAAGAATTGGGCCTTATTAGGACCCAATTGGATGATGAATTCCTACAATACAATTTATGTGGGGCCTTTCGAATATTTGGACTTATTTCTAATTTGGCCTAAGTCAAGTCAGTGTTCAGAATATTGCGAGCAATATTGTCACTAAAAGAGATTTTCATCAAGATAATCAAATTTTGGGCCTTACTTCCGGATCTTATATAAATATTTTTTCATTTCCAGTTTATTGATCGATAGAATTGAAAATCAGAAAATCAAGTGTATAAGACCCGAAAGTAAGGTTCAATTCACATAAGGCCCAAAATTTACTGAACCCCAAAATTTGATAACAATAATAAAAACCACTTTTAATTACAATCTGAACTCTAAATGTTCAATCGATCAAGGCCAGATAATAAAATAAGGCCCAATTATTCCATAAGGCCCAAAATCAACTTGTTGTATGCTTTTTGGGCCTTACTAACCAAATCTGAACTCCTTGGTCCATTTAACATCCCTCCGAAAAATTCTCTCACGGCTTCCCAAAGAAAAATCGCGTATTAAGTCAATTATTTCGTAACTTCAATACAGGTGTTAAAAAAAATCTGCACAAGAACGAAAATCGCAACCAAATCAGCGTAACCCCACCATTAATCTCCCGATTTAAGTAGACGACAATATTTGCATATCAGCTTACACGAGCAATCTCGCGGGCAAATTTTTGAGTTTGATCGATCGTTTCGTGAGGTAAAATAGGAAGGGGGAATTCTTCTTAAGGCCCAAAACGCGGGCCCGTCATTGTCATTCAAACGACTCGGAATCGGACGGTTGAAATTAGGGCAGGCATCCGACCAGGAGGGGGAAAACAGGGGTTTTAAAGTTAAACAAAAAAAATCAATGGAAGGGGATGCTGCGACCTGGACCATATGCAGATTAGGCCCAGATGCTTTCATAAAACCCTCCACTGGACGGCTAACCGTTCAAAAAATCCGGTTTTTTCCTTCTCGAAAAAAGGGGTGACCACTGACCGCGGATAGAATGCAAAAACGATAGGAAAGAAGTTGAATTTTGGTAGGGCCCAAAATAGGAAATAAGGCCCAGAATGATTACAAATTTATTTTTGTTTGGAATGAAATTCCTTCAGCGATAATAAGCAGATAAAGGATGCAAACAAGGCCCAAAATATAAAATGAGGCCCAAATACAAAATAAGGCCCAAATTCAAAATAAGGCCCAATTTTTTCTTTTCGTTTGACATTTGTGAACTTGTCTGAGCGAAGATTTCCTAGAATAGGAAATGGCTTCGGATTTGGAGATGATCGATCGTTTATCGGAAACTCGATACGAGTGTCCTGGCACTTTTTGGGCCTTGTCTGGCATCTTCAGATATCACGGGACGATACCTCGATATAATGTCTCCCGCAGATTCCCCTCACGCCTCTCTTAATTTCTCCTTTTAACGGATATCATGAGTGAAGTGAAAGAAAATAAAAGAAAAGAGAAGAAAAGATGAGAAGACCGGTGGGTGCCCTGGTGCGAAAGGACAAGCCGCAGGACAAGCTAAACATATGGCAACCGGGTGCTAAGAACTTTTTTTTTCCTCTATTCGATTCACCCCACGATCTCATTTCCGAAAATAATTTTTTCTCCCATGTGTAAAAAACTAGTAATTATAAAAATTAGATTTCGCTAATTATCCAGGGTGTCAACCTAAATCCTGAAAAAAATTCCCTGACAATTCCGACTTTCCGAGGTTTTCACAGGTATATTTGAATTTCTAACCTACAAAAATGCATTATCAATAGAATGGTAGAATTTTCGAAAGAAATTTATTTTTAGCTACAACAAAACAACAAAAAATAGAATAATTGAATTTCAAGTTCAAAAATGTACTTTTTAAAAACAAAAAAATAATTTTCAAACAATATAATTCTCCAATGAAATAAAAGTATAAAATAATTATATCTTTTGTATTGAAAAAATCTGCTTCGAACCTGTATCGAACCAGGAACGCCACTGTACATGAATGAAGCGTTTAACCATTTACGCCACCGGGGCCGCATTTGGCTCTTTCCTTATTTCTCCCATTTCTGCAATTTCAAGATTTATTTGGACTGATTGGTCCATCAGAAAAAGGAGAAACAAGAAAATATTTGATGTGGCCCGGTAGCGTAATTGGTTCAACGCTCCACTCATGTATGGTGGCGTTCCTGGTTCGATACTGAGCCAAAGCAAATTTTTTTCTCGTTTCTCCAAAAAATTTGTAGACCAAATAATCGATACAATTTGTAATAAAAAATCTATTAATTGCACTCATCAAGAAAATAATAATAAAATAATAATATAATAATAAAATATTAACATAGTTCAAGAATAATTTTAGTTTGGTAAAAAAAATAATTTTATAATTCATTTGTATCTATAGACATAACGAGATGGATTAGATGGCTCATTATGGGATCGCTGTGACTATTATTTATAAAAAGATGAGGTGATGAATATGCCTGACATTACGAAACATGACTATTTATTCAGGAGCTAGACTGGCTGAGAGCCGCGACCTTATGATTCTCGCAGTGACAAGCACGTAGCGCAATATTCGCAGTGACTAAACGCTTTTTACTTCAGTCAGACAGTCATTATTTTCTTGCTTCCGCAGCGATACTTTACAGTCCTCCCCTCTACATTATCCTCTTACATCCACTTCATCCATTCAATTTTTATTCCACTACGAGAATTTTTTAAATTTCATCCTTCAGAACTTCCCTCTTCACGGGAAAAAATTAAAAACATAATAAATTCAGATTTCCCATTTTTAAATTAACATAAAATTTATAACAGAATCTTTGAAGAAACAAATCATTTTCGATAGTCTAAAACCTTCTAAAAGATCTTATATGTGCTTTCAGACATTAAAACTACATTTTTGAGAATTGAAAAAAATGGGGCCTTATTTTGATTTTTGGGCCCTATCTGAATTTTTCGGGCCTAATCTGTATTCTTGGGTCTAGGGACTTGTCTACTGACCGTTATAAATTATAATAATAAATAATTTGATAATTAGATATTTATTCCAGATTGAATTTCAGGACTTATTTACAATTTGAGGTCTATTTTAGTAACTTTAAAACTATTATATGCATTTATATGGCCCATTATACGTAGAAAAGTTACTATAAAAAAAAAAGTTTAAAATACAATAAATCACCGCATTTTTAAATTTGAAATAAATTTATAATTCAATCCTTGAGAGAAGAATTGGGCCTTATCTGATTTTTGGGACCTATGATACATTTTCGAGTGCCGGGACTTGTGTATTGACCTCGGTATTGACCAAAATTAATTATAATATTTGGTTAATAATTAATAATTCAATAATTGACCGAGACTAGATTTTGGGACTCATCTGCTATTTGGGGCCTGGTTTGGCAGCTTTGAAGCCAGATATAAAATATGAAACTAATTGCTTGATCTAGATTCCTATAGAGTTCCTAGAGAGGAATCAAAACAATTTTCCGGGGCCACAAGGCCCTCTATTCGTAAAAAAGTTTCAATTCAAAAATAAAAAAAATAAATATTACAATAAATCGCTGGATTCCGCATTGTCGAATTTACAATAAATTTATAACGAAATATTTCAAAGGAAAAAATCGAATTTCTGAAATTTGAATTTTCCAAAGATTTGATATTCGCCTCTCGACATTGAAACTACATTTTCTAGAATTTGAAAATAGGGCCTTTTCCGATTTTGGGCCTTATCTGTATTTTTTGGGACCTACCCTGCATTCTTGGGCCTGGGGACTTGTCCATTAGCCATAATTAATTATCATGACTAACTAAATAATTGATAATTAAATATTCGTTCAAGATTATTTTTTGGGACTTATTTACAATTTGAGTTCCAGTTTAATAACTTCAAAACGATTATATGCATTTATATGGCCCTTTATAGAGAGAAAAGTTTTTATTAAAAAATAAAATGTTAAAAATGTAATAAATCGTTGCATTTGCCGTATTTCTAAATTTGAAATAAATTTATAATTGAATCTTTGAAAGAAAAATTGGGCCTTATCTGGGTTTTCGGGACCTATCTTACATTTTCGAGTACCGGGACTTGTATATTGGCCATAATAACTATAATAATTGGTTAATAATTAATAATTCAATAATTGACCAAGACTAGATTGTGGGACTCACCTACAATTCAGGGCCTGATTTAACAGCTTTGAAGCCAGTTATGAAATATAAAACTTATATTTAATATAAAACTAATTGCCCTAATTCATATTCCTGTAGAGTTTCCGGAGAGGAATCAAAACAATTTTCAGGGGCCATATAAGGCCTACTATTCGTAGAGAAGTTTCAATTGAAAAATAAAAAAATAAAGATATGATAAATCACCGAATTCCGCATTTTTTAATTTACAATAAATTTATAACAAAATATTTGAAACGAAAAAATCAAAATTCTGAAATTTGAATTTTTCAAAGATTTGATATACGCTCTCCGAAATTGGAACTACATTTTGTATAATTTGAAAATTGGGCCTTTTCTGACTTTTGGGCCTTATCCGCATTTTTCGGGCCTACTTTGTATTTTTGGGTCTAGGGAATTATCTATTGACCATAATTAATTATAATAATAAATTATTGAAAATTAGATATTCATTCCACATTAGATTTTGGGACTTATTTACAATTTGAGGTCTAGTTTAGTAACTTTGAAACTATTATATGCATTTATATGGCCCATTATACGTAGAAAAGCTTTTATCAAAAAAGAAAAAGTTAAAAATACAATAAATCGCGAGATAAATCGTCGCATTTTAAAATTTGAAATAAATTTATAACTGAATCATTGAGAGAAGAATTGGGCCTTATCTGCGTTTTTGGGACCTATGCTACATTTTCGAGTGCCGGGACTTGTATATTGATCATAATTAATTATAATAATAGGTTAATAATTAATAATTAAATAATTGACAAGACTAGATTTTGGGACTCATCTGCTATTCGGGGCCTAGTTTAGCTTAGCAACTTTGAAGCCAGCTCTAAAATATAAAACTAATATTTAATATAAAACTAATTTCTATTATCCAGATTCCTACAGAGTTGTCGGAGAGCAATCAAACAAATTTTCCGGGTCCATAAGGCCCACTTTTCGTAGAAAAGTATCGATTGAAAAATAAAAAAATAAAGATAAAATAAATCGTCAGATTCCGCATTTTCGAATTTATAATAAATTTATAACGAAATATTTGAAAGAAAAAAATCAAATTTCTGGAATTTGAATTTTCCAAAGATTTGATATAGGCTTTCCAAAATTGGAACTACATTTTTTAGAATTTGAAAATTGGGCCTTTTCTGACTTTTGGGCCTTATCTGTATTTTTTGGGACCTACTCTGCATTCTTGGGTCTGGGCACTTGTCTATTGATCATAATTAATTATCATAACTAAATACTTTATAATTAAATATTCGTTCCAGATTAGATTTTGGGACTTATCTACAATTTGAGGTCTAGTTTAATAACTTTGAAACTATTATATGCATTTATATGGCCCATTATATGTAGAAAAGTTTTGATCAAAAAAGAAAATGTCGAAAATACAATGAATCGTCCCATTTTTAAATTTGAAATAAATTTATAGTTGAATCCTTGCGAGGGAAAAATTGGGCCTTATCTGCGCTTTTGGGACCTATGCAGCATTTTCGAGTGCCGGGACTTGTATATTGACCATAATTATTTATGATAATTGTTTCATAATCAATAATTTAATACTCGACCAAGACTAGGATTTGGGACTCATCTGCAATTCGGGGCCTAAATGAATATTAAATAAATCACCGGATTCCACATTCTTGAATGAACAATAAATTTATAATATTATTATTATATACGCTTCCAAATTCTAAAACTTTATTTTTCAGGATTAGAGAAAAATTGGGCCTTATTTGAATTGTTGTGCCTTATCTGCGTTTTTGGGACCTACGCTGCAATTTTCGATCTTGGAACTTGAAAATTAGTCAGAAAAGCTATTTTCTTTTGGAAATACGGATTCCTATCTAGTTTCCTGACAGGAACAGAGGGAAATCGAGATAAATTTTTCGGAGTCCTAAGGCCCATTACTTGTACACAAAATTTTTGGGGGGAGAAAAAAAAGAAAAACTTGAAAAATCATCGAATTCCGCATTTTTAAATTGATGATACTTCTACGCGCTTCCAGGCTCTAAAAATAAATGTTTCAGAAATAAAAAAATTTAATTTTTTTTTTTTTTTTTGGGCCTCATCTACGCTTTTGCGATCTACGCTTTTGTGAACTACGCTGCATTTTTGAGTCCCAGAAATGGAATATTAAGCACGGAAGCTATTTTTTCTAAAAATCGACCAAGATTCGATTTTGGGACTTGTTTAACATTCTGGGTCTGATTTCCTAACCTTGTAGCAAGCTATAAAATAAACTTCTCCAATATAAAACTAATGACTCTAATCCAGATTTCAATCTAATTTCCGAAGAGAAATCGAGAGCAATTTTTCGGGGTCCTAAGGCCCATTATTCGTAGAAAAGTTTTGATTTTCGTTCGTGCATGAATCGCGTGAACAGTCACGGCTCAACACCCCCTCGCTTTATACGCATAGAAACCAATCCAAATACATGGGAGCGGAGCCCAAAGCCTGCTTTTTTTCAGTGCGCGTGGGCCCACAGGCCCCTGGCCAAATTAGGGACGCGCGTTAAACCGTGGCAAGTTGCCTCCTTTCAATTCGAGACACCCAGTAGCAGTGGCTCTTACATTGAATATACCGTAATCGTAAACCACGTCGCCGTTTCGTGCTCGTCGATCATCTGACGATCGGGATCTTGAGTTGCCCATCGATCTTTACGATCTAACGACATATTACGAATTTTAGGAAGATTTATTACCCTATTTTTGCCTACTGGGAATCGTTTTCGAGTATTTTCCACTTCAATTCAACATTTTCCGAAATTGGGCCTTATTTTTACATTGGGCCTTATTTTTACATTGGGCCTTACGCTGATTTTGGAGTTTATAAACCAACTTTTGTAATCTTAGGGTACTGAGAAAAGATGCAAGTAGTTCCCCTTTCAGAAAAATTATTTTTGGGACGTATTATATTTTGGGCCTTATATTCGCATTTGACCTTATTCGATTCGATTAGATTAGGAACTTTGAGTTTGGGTGATGGATAAAAATTGAGCTCGAAAGTGAAGATAACTTTGGTGAATAATAATTCGCAGTTGGGACTTATTGTATTTTGGGCCTTGTTTTTACTTTAGGCCTTACGCTGCTTCTGGAATACATTATCCAGCTTTTGTAATCTTAAGGTACTTAAGACATAAGCAGTTGATATCCAAGAAAAATTTGCTTTATGAATAATTATATTTGGGGCCTTATATTCAAATTTGGCTTGATTAGATTTGAACTGCGATTTGTATTCTTGAGTTTTGGTTGGAAATTAAACATGGGGATAACTTCCGTAAAAAAATCTACTTTCGGGACTCATTCTACTTTGGGCCTTATTGGATATATTCTGCTGCAAATAATGACTCGAATAATGATGAAGTTTAATTCTAAATTATTATTGATATAGGCAGATTTCCATACATATGCATTCTAAACCTATAAAAATTTTGGGCCTTACTTTCGGACGTTTTTCATGAAAATTCATATATTCACGGTGGAATTATTTTGGGCCTAATATTCGAATTTGACTTTATTCCTCGCCTAACTCGATTCGAACTTAAGAGTTTATGGTTACAAGAAAAGAATGAGGGTAACTTTTGTCAAAAATAATTCGCGGCTGGATGTTACTGTACTTTGGTTCCCATTATTCATGGAAAATTATATTTGGGACTTGTTCAATTTTAGGCCTTATACTTGAATTAGACTTGCTGGAATTAGAACTTTTGAGTTTAGATCGAGGTTTAGATCATAGATGGAAAATGAGGATAACTTTTGTGAAAAATCATTCGCGCTCGGGACTCAGTGAATTTTGGGCCTTACGCTGCTTTTGGAGTTTATAAGCTTCTGGAAAATTCGCTTTGAGACTTATGGGCCTTATATTCGAATTTGGCTTGATTTAATTTGAGCCTTGATTTTAACTCTTAAGTTAAGGTTAGAGCGATGTATCGTAAGAAAGATCCCACCTTTGAAATTTATTTTATTTTGGGCCTCGTTTTGGGCCTTATTTCCGTTATTTCATGAGAAAAATCATATTTTTTGATGTAGAATCAACTTAAGCCTTATATTCAAATTTGACTCAATTAGATTAGAACTTTTGAGTTTCATGCCATGAAAAAAAATAAGGATAACTTCTGTAAATAATAATTCGCTGTTGGGACTTATTATATTTTGGGCCTTGTTTCCAGTTTGGACCTTACGCTGTTTCTGAAATGTATTATCCAGCTTTTGTGATCTTTGAGGTGATCTTAAGATACTGGGAAGGTAGTTTTACGTCAAAAACTCATATTTGGCAATTCAATTGTGGGCCTTACATTCGAATTTGAATTGATTATGTTATGACCTTTGAGTTCAGATGATAAATCAAAAGTAGGATATTTTTCCTGAAAAATAATCCGCGTTTGGGACTTATTGTATTTTGGGCTTTTTGCATTTTGGGCCTTATTTTCAATTCGGGTCTTACGCTGATTTTGGCGCCTATAACCCGGCTTTTGTGATCTTAACATACCGAGAAAACACGAGTTTTTTCCAACAAAATTCAGCTTTGAGACTGATTATATTTTGGGCCCTACATTCGAATTGGGCTTCAACCTTGGCTTCAACCGATTATAACTTTGATTTTGGGTCAAAGATTAAAAAAAGATTAAATTTTGTATAAAATAATCCGCTATTCGAACTTATTGTATTTTGAGACTTATTTTCACTTTGGGCCTTACGCTGCTTTCGGAGTTAATTTGTGCATCTCGATTTAAACTCCTGAGTTTGGGTTGAAGATTGAAAATGAAAATAACTTTTGTAAAAAGAAATGCACTTTTGGGACTTTTGGCATTTTGGGCCTCATTAATTCATAGTACATATAGGCAAATTTTCATTGATTTGCATTCGAACCTAATTCAATTTTGGGTCTTACTACCGAGCTTCTTATTTAGAAGAAAATTCGTATTTTTCAAGGTGTATTAAATTTTGGGCCTTATTTATTCGAATCGATCCAATGGCAGGATTTCGTTCAAACGTCAGCCTTTCAAAGGCACTTGTGTCCCATGAATTAAGGCCCATTTTTGAAAGGACGTTTCTCCTAAAGAAAGATCATTCTTCCCAGTAGGACCGAATTTCAATTTCAACTGATTCTGACTCAGGTCCCATTTTTTTTGCATTCTTTAGAAAACTACTGCTACCATATCTTTTCTGAAGGCAAACTAAAAAAAAACAGTTTGAAAAAAATGTGGGCATCACGGGCCACTTTGTTGTCTAAACAAGTGCAAATACACCTGCAGTGAAAAAGAAAAAAACAAAAAAAATCAAGCGTGCCCGAGCGAGTCGAAATATTCGGGAGTCGTGAATTCGGGACTCCAGAAAAAGTGTCGTACCAGTGAAAAAAAAAGTGGTCGAGGGAAGAAAGGTTGCAAAGGGTTGACTGTGTCCAGGCCGAGACCAGATGTCGAAAAAAAGGGGTTATCCTTATGATGGTTTATTACCCAATTTTTACTTTATTGAAGGAGCCGGAATTTTTTAAAATCTTTTCCTTGGGCCAAAAGTGGTCAGTCAGGTAAGTGGGAAAGGATCGAGAGCCAAAGGATTATCCCTTATAAGCTGCTTTTACTTTATTATTTATTTGCTTCCTGTTCCTTTCTCTCGGGGGCCCGTAAAACACTAAAATTTTATTGGTAGCAATTCTTCCGAGCTGTGGGCCTGCAAGTTTGAGTTTAAAACATTTTAATCCTCCAAAATCTGCTAAGACTGGCAATAACTTGCAAAGCACGTAAAGATTTTATCCGTCACGGTCGCCAATTTTTAAGAGATAAAAAATGTCTTTCCTCATTCTGTAAATAGTTGTCAGGAATATTGTTTTCCTTTTTTAAATTTAGGCCTTTTTTTATTTTGGGCCTTATTTTCATTTTTGGGCCTTATTTTTTCTTACTTTGGGCCTCATTAAATATTTTGGGCCTTATGTTGATGTTAGGGTTTTCTATATTGAATTGAATCTGCGAATAAAAATACATTTTTATCACGATGAGCTTTATTTACTTTTTTGGGCCTTAAACAGATTTTTGGGCCTTTGGCAGATTCGAGAGATTATTAATTTCTAAGAAAGGGCATTAATTTCCAATTAGCATAATTTGATTTTTCAAATTACGTAGGTAATATTTCAATTCAATTTTTGATTACATGTACCTCATTTTGAAATCATTCTGGGCCTTATCTATATTTGGAATATATTAGATCCAGTAACTGAGTTTCATTTTGTATTTCAAGTCTGATTTTGAGTCTGGACATTCTATTCAAGTCTCGATTCAAGTACTAAATCTGACTCAATTCATCAAATGTAACTTTGGGCCTCATATCCCATTCTCGGGATTGATCATTAAGACTATCAGAAATAAAATACATAAAAT
>WSXT02000032.1:50003-66066 GCA_011762715.2 Neuroterus valhalla
CCCTTATTTCAAGAACAACGAAATAAGTCAATTCAAATCATTCCCCAAATTCTTATTCACTTTATTGGGTATCCAAATCACCCCCTATAGGTACCCCTAGGATCATTCCTTGAAGAGATATCAACTTGAGACCATAACTTCACTTTTAAAGTAATTTTTAATATTTGGGACTCAATATTTCGCAAACGAAGATTTTCACAAATTCGAAAGATATTCCATAATCTCAGTTACTTAATTCTCTATCCAAAATAACCCCTTTTGGTACCCCTAGGATCATTCCTTCAAGAGAAATCAACTTTGGAAAATGACTCTACTTTTAAAGCGATTTTTGATATTTGGGACTCAATATTCCGACAACGAAGGTTTTAAACAGTTCCAAATATCTCCTATCATCTTACTCACTTTATTAGCTATTCAAAACACGCCCTATTCGTATCCCTTGGACCAACCCTTCAAGAGATGTTAATTATCAAAGATCTCTGCATGAAAAATTTATCAATTTTTTCCAAATTCTGCATGATCTATTAACTCTTAAAGCCTTTTATCTCAAGAACGACAAAACAAGGCAATTCAGACCATTTCCTAACTCCTTAGTTAGTTCATCGGGTATCCAAAACACCCCCTATTTCTTCCTCAAAGAGATGTCAACTTTAGAAAATGACTCAACTTTTATAGCAATTTTTGATATTTAGGACTCAATATTTCGAAAACGAATGTTTTGATCAGTTCAAAAGATCTCCTATCATCTTACTCACCTTATTGGCTATCCAAAACACACCCTATTTAAAACCCTAGGACCAACCCTTCGAGAGATATTCAATCATCAAAGATCTCTGCATTAAAAATGTATCAATTTTTTCTAAGTTCTAAATGTTCTATCAAATTTCAATGCCCTCTATCTCAAGAGCGACGACACCAGTCAATTCAAATTATTTACCAAATTCTTAGTTAGTTCATTTTGTATCCAAAACACCCCCTATTTGTACCCCTAGGATTATTCCTTGAAGAGATATCAACTTTGGAAAATGACTACACTTTTATAGCGATTTTTAATACTTGGGACTCAATATTTCGAAAACAGAGGTTTTGAACAGTTCCAAAGAACTCCTTTCATCTTAGTCACTTTATTGGCTATCCAAAACACCCCCTATTTAAAACTCTAGGACTAACCCTTCGAGAGATATTAATCATCAAAGATGTCTGCATGAAAAATTTATCAATTTTTTCCAAATTCTAAATGATCTATTAACTCTTAAATGCCTTTTATCTCAAGAACGACAAAACAAGGCAATTCAGATCATTTCCTAAATTCTTAGTTAGTTCATCGGGTATCCAAAACACCCCCTACTTGTAACCCTAGGATGATTCCTTCAAGAGATATCAACTTTAGAAAATGACTCCAATTTTATAGCGATTTTTAATACTTGGAACTCAATATTCCGCAAACGAAGCTCTATCCAAATCAAATATACCCTATTATCTTAGTTCAGTGGTGAACGCAAAAGGGGTTTTGCCCCCCCCCCCCCCGAAATTTCTGTGAATCTGAACATTGAATTCATAAGTTTCAATGACGAACTGGTGTCAAACAAATTTTTTGTACCCCCCCCCCCCCCAATTTTCTGCGTCCGCCACTGTCTTATTTACTTTATTCTCTATCCAAAACACCCCCTATGCGTAACCCTAGGACCAATCCTTTGAAGGATATTGATCATCAAAGATCTCCTATAAAAAATTCACAATCCTGAAAAAATTCCAAGTGTTTCATCGAAATCAAAGGTCTTTATCTCAGAAATGGCGATGCTAATGAATCTAAAGAGAAATTGAAATCATCCGTCACTTCATTGGCTATCCTAAACCCACCCCATCATTGCCCCTGGGATGAACCCTTCGAGAGTTATTCAACCAAAGATGTCCCAGATAAAAATTGACCGTTTTTTCCCGGGATAATAAATTTTTCTGGTCTATAAAGGCCTTTCATCTAAAAGTCTTCCTTTTAATCAAAATATTTTTCTAGATTCCTAATCACTTTACTTGGTATCTAAAACATCCCCCTTTTGGGAAGTATTAGGGCGTAATGAAACAATTTTAATGAAGGGTGAGATGAAAAATTCCAATCCATATTTTTTAAAAGAGATTGACGTAATGAGGGGCAGGAATATAATTGCGAGACTTGTCCGCCCCTCCAACCAACGTCTCCATTATTGTAATTAAACACCAGCAGCTGTAAGTTATGCTAGAGCACGACTAATGGCAAGGAAATCTCCTGCCATTGGTCCAGCTGCTCTAATTATTGGCTACATATTCTTGTAACCTTAACTCCCAACAATTTCAAATGCAAAACAATCCTGACTCTTGAAATATCCCATTTTAGAAATCCACTCTAGTGTGTAATTTTGCACAGAAAAATTACCATTTTTATGACCATTGCAATTTTTAACACGCCTCAAGTTTCTCACTGAAAATAATTTTTCTCCCTTTTCTACAATGTTGAAATGATATGAGCTAGTTATCATGAATTCACAATTTGAATTTCGCGCCAGAATTGTAGTTGAGCGCGAAATTCGAATCCTTTCCCTAGTTTTATCAATGAGACAACTCTTCCAAGAGATAAATAAACAATATAGGATAAAAAAAGAAAGGGAAAAGAAGCGGAATATCTGTTATCTAACAATAATGTGACAGTTATACAACGGTTATGTAACAATTATGTAACAATAATGAAATATCTAAAAATCATCTATTTTGTTGCAGATCTTCGGGAGCAAGGCAGACCTGCAGCTCCACACACAGATCCACATGCGTGAGGCGAAGCCCTACAAGTGCACCCAGTGTTCCAAGGCCTTCGCAAACTCGTCGTACCTGTCCCAGCACACTCGGATCCACCTGGGCATCAAACCGTACCGCTGCGAGATCTGCCAGCGGAAGTTCACCCAGCTGAGTCATCTGCAGCAGCACATCCGGACCCATACGGGCGACAAGCCCTACAAGTGTCGACACCCTGGTTGCACGAAGGCCTTCAGTCAGCTGAGCAACCTGCAGAGTCACAGTCGCTGCCACCAGACCGACAAGCCCTACAAGTGCAACTCCTGCTACAAGTGTTTCTCCGATGAGCCAAGTCTCCTCGAGCACATACCCAAGCACAAGGAATCGAAACACCTCAAAACCCACATCTGCCAATATTGCGGCAAAAGCTACACCCAGGAGACCTATCTCGCGAAACACATGCAGAAGCACGCCGAGAGAACTGACAAGAGACCACCAATCATTGGAACTGGCCTCAGGCCCTCGATTCACGCAATGGCCCATCATCAGGATTACCACTGGCCCAAAGTCAGTCCCGATTCCGTCATCAGCGAACTCCACGATCGACTACCACATCATCATCATCATCACGGAGACTATCATCAGAACCAGAACACTCAAGAGATGCTTCTGCATCAGGGACACCGGGATAGTTTGGAGAATGATTCGAGGCAGCAAACTCCCCAGCCTGGCAATCATCCCAACAGTAGTTCAGCCTTCACCCCAATCTCCTCCATTTCAATCAACTCGATTTCGTCGATGCAACATCCTCTGAATCCACTGAATCATCTCCACTACCCTGGAAGTCATCATCCAGCCTCCAGGCCCTACTTGTACGAGGCTTTCAATTCCCAAAAATCGAGTCCGGTCAGCTCTAGTGGTGTCACTTCTGGGAGTGCTAGCAATCAGAACGCCACCTCGTTTCCTAATCAGCTGATCAGTCTTCATCAGATCAGGAATTATGCGCATCAGCCAAATTTGGGCAATTTGGGGAACCTTGGTAATCTTGGGAATTTGAGCAATTTGAGCAACCTGAGTGCTAGCATGGAGAGTCATGCGCTGCTTGGGGGACTCAAGGATAAGCAGTAACTCTAGCGGAAACTTTAGCACACTTTTACTAGTTTTTTAAGTCCTTTTCCTTGGTCCGGTTTCGGCGATATCGTGTTGAGAGCTGATTTTTGAAGAAACGTTCTGTGAAAGAGATGAATAGCGGGGATTTGAGTCTGGGTTTCAAGAACTTGGGATTTTGAGTTTAAATTATGGTTTCAACGTTTCAAAAACTCTTTGGAACCAACAAAACTGGTTACTTTAGGATCCTTAGCGGTTCCTAATTATGTAATAAATTCTGAATTTCGTACATTTTTGGATAAAATTACGGAAATTCCACTAAGTGGTCACATTTTGCTCACACGGTCCGCTATAGAGAGCAACCAAAATTTTCTTATTTCAATCGAATTTTGCTTGTTCCAATCATTTTTCTTATTTCAATGAAATTTTGCTTTTTACATTCACTTTTATTATTCTTTTGCTTGTTCCAATCACTTTTCTTATTTCAATCAAATTTTGCTTGTAACAACCAAAATTCACTTGTTCCAATCATTTTTTTTTATTTCTATAAAAATTTGCTTCTTCCGATCACTTTTCTTATTTGAATCATATTCTGCTTGTTCCAATCACTTTTCTTATTTCAATAAAATTTTGCTTGTTCCATTCACTTTTCTTATTTCAATAAAATCTTCCTTTTTCCAACCACTTTTTTTTCGATAAAAATTTGCTTGTTCCAATCATTTTTCTTATTTCAATAAAATCTTACTTGTTCCAATCACTTTTTTTTCGATAAAAATTTGCCTGTTCAATCACTTTTCATATTTCAATCAAAATTCGCTTGTTCCAATCACTTTTCTTATTACAATTAAATTTTAGTTGTTCCATCCACTTTTCTTATTTCAATAAAATCTTGCTTGTTCCAATCCCTCTTCTTATTTCAATCAAATTCTCCTTGTTCCGATCATTTTTCTTATTTGAATAAAAATTTGCTTGTTCCAACCAAAATTCGTTTGTTCCGACCATTTTTCTTATTTCAATAAAAATTTGCTTGTTCCAATCACTTATTTCAATCAGATTCTGCTTGTTCCAATAAAAATTTGCTTGTTCCAATCACTTTTCTCATTTCAATTAAATTCTGCTTGTTCCAATCAAAATTCGTTTGTTCCGATCATTTTTCTTATTTCAATAAAAATTTGCTTGTTCCGAACACTTTTCTTATTTCAATCACTTTTCTTATTTCAATCAAATTCTGCTTGTTCCAATCAAAATTTGCTTGTTCCAATCACTTTTCTCATTTCAATTAAATTCTGCTTGTTCCAACCAAAATTCGTTTGTTTCGACCATTTTTCTTATTTCAATAAAAATTTGCTTGTTCCAATCACTTCTTATTTCAATCAAATTCTGCTTGTTCCAATAAAAATTTGCTTGTTCCAATCACTTTTCTCATTTCAATTAAATTCTGCTTGTTCCAACCAAAATTCGTTTGTTCCGATCATTGTTCTTATTTCAATAAAAATTTGCTTGTTCCAATTTTTCAAAATTGTATCTGAATAAGGAGAAATTCAGAAGTTTAGTACTGAAATTTTCTTTTCGAGTCGAACCTAAAAACTGATTTTCAAAATAGCGGAATTAAGAAGATTTTCAGAATTTATGGTTTACTCTGAGCTGAATGATTTAGCTTCAAATTTGATTAACTTCTGGTACCTTGAATTAAGGTTATTTTGTTAGAAATATCATAGATCTAATTCTATGTTATTCTTAATTTCAGGGTTTGAGATTTGATTGGATATGTACAAAAATTGAAAAAAGATTATCAAGAAAAGAGTCGATTTTATCATTCTCTACAGAAAATAAACAATTTTAAATATATACTAAAATCTTTTAATTTATTTAAAATTATTTCGTTAAAAAAATTGGGTATGTTGCACTTATGTGACAAATTTTATATAACAGTAACTTAACATTGTTAAATTAATGTTATATGACTGTTATGTAATATTGTTATATTAATGTTATATAACTGTTGTTATATATGATACGTGCACGTTATTTAACATTATTGTAACATTGTTATAACAATATTATATAACTGTTATGTAACTTTGTAATATAAGCTACATGCGCGTTAGGTTACAATAATGTAACATTGTTATATTATTGTTACTTAACTTATGTAAAATATTATATCAATGTTACATAACTTATGTAACACTGTTATAATAATAATATATAACTGTTATGTAACTTTTTTATATATGTTACATGCGCGTTATGTAACATTGATATAACAATTTTACATTATTTTTACATAACGTGCATGTAACATATATTACAATGTAACATTAATATTACATAACATTAACGTAACATAAATATAAATCAGTGTTAATATAACAAGGTTAATTTATTGAAATCTGAAAAAACAAACTTTTTGAATGATTCTTTTGCCTAAAAGTATCAATAATCTTCTAATAACTGATAAAAAAATTGAATCTCGCAGATCCTGAAACTCCAACTCAAAGTAGATCGTTATTTGAATCTTCGAAGTCTCAAACGCGAAAGTACTTATGCTAAAAAAGTATGTAAAAATCGTCGACGAATCTCAAAAAAAGTAAAGTAAAAAAAACCACGATCGAGGAAAGAATTAATAAAAAGCGAGATTTTTGCAAGCACACCACCTACACTAGGGCACAAATCGAGTGAGAGGAAGAGTGTGTGAGAGAGAGAAAAAAACTAGGTAATTCTGAGGAAGAATAAAAAAATAGTAGATTAGGTTGATAGTGCCACGCAGGGAGGGGAAACGCCATGAAAGGGTGTTGCGCGCACACATACACAAAAACACGACACAAATAAAGAGAGTGGTATGAAAGACCTCTTGTATATAGCTATTATATATATATATATATATATGAATATATGAATAAATATATATTATTAATTATTATTATTAATTATCATTATTAATTAAATATTTGGTAGGTGTATAAGGTAAACGATAGACTTACGAGAATATTCTAAGTACCTTGTCTGTAATCGAGAGAAGGGATACGAGATGTCCGGAATTCTTTTCTTTTATAGACCCTTTCAAAAGTGACAACGACGGAGGTGGGAGGGGAAACGAGGCGAAATTATCCTGACAAATGCGAATCTGCGATTTCCTTTTTTTAAAATCGGTTCCGATTTCGGCGAGGTCATCTCCTTTCTCAGTTTCTCTAGAAATTTATGATTTACGAATGTCAAATTTCTGAATCGTTGTTAAGTTTGGATACAAAAATCCCCTCAGCTGTGCGAATTTATTTTTATTAACAATCTAGACCAAAAGGGATCCACTATTCTGGTGTGTTTTATTTTCTAATTTTTTTCTAATGTAATAAAAATATAAATTTTTTTAAACAGTTTTAATACAAGGGAAAAATTTCAGCTTTTAATTTTCCTTCAAGATGAAGAAAATATTATATAAATGTTACATAACAGCAATCAAACGTTTATGTCACACATATGCAACAGATATGCAACATCTATGTAACAGTTATGTATCAACTACGTAACATTCACGTAACAGTTATGTAACAATTATGTAACAGTTACGTAACAATTATGTAACAGTTACGTAACAATTATGTAACAGTTACGTAGCAACATTATAACACTATTTAGTAATTTATGACTCAAAATTACCTCAACTTCTTACTTCCCGTCAATGTTATCATGCTATGTAATTGTAACATACAATTTTAACTTTTGGACAAAATTTTGTTTTCATATTTGCTGCTATAATTGACAGTTTTCAAAGGACGATATGGAAAAATACGTAACATTATTACATAACATTGATAAAACGCACAAAATTAATTGAACGGACTTTTTTTATTACATCAGGAAGAAATTGTGATGTCAGAATTTTACCTGATTTATTTTTATTTGTACTTTTTCCTCTTGTAACAGGAAAATATTCTCTTCATGAAAAATCAGGATAATGAATCCCTCCTCTGAAGTCTAAAATTTCGAATCCTCTTTTACAAATTTTTACTCTCCTTTTTTGATAAAAAGTGAAGACAGTTCAAGGGATATTTTTACACATACAGCTAAGGGGAAGTTGGAAAAACCAAAAAAGAACAAATATATATGTATGCATTTTAAATATTTTAAATCTAAAAGCTTACGAACGATTCGAAGATTGAGGAAAAAGGTAGGAGACGAACTTTGTCAAGCTGATTTTGATTTGTTAGAATGAACGTACTTCGTTGAATTGCAAATATTGTTGACGCCGATTCATAATATTATTTTTAAGTACTCTTTTTATAAAAAAACAAATTCTTTATGTTTTTTTCTCGAACTTCGATTTTTGAAACACCGATATGTCGACGGTGTTTCTTTTCTTTATATAGAAAAAGAAGCGAAACTGTAGATAATTTCTTGTTACGGACGTTGTCTGCGAGGCTCCACCCACTGGGGGATCTCGAAGTATCGAATCTCATGGGGGACGACTAAAGGCGATAATAGATTAACAAAGAAATTACCTAATCGAGGATAATAAATTATTTTGGAATATCTTGTATAACAAGTTCCATTAGCTAATATTAGAAATATATAATTTTTGCTGAAGATGATTTCTTTTGTAAAAATAGGATACGTTGCACTAATGTAACAAATGCTATATAACACTAACGTAACATTGTTACATAACATCAACAAAACTGGTGTTATATAACCGCTATGTAACAGGTATATAGCAATTGTTGCATGAAATAATTTCTTTAAATAAACTTTTTTTTCAATTCGATGAAAAAATTATGGAAAATTTAAATGAATTGTTTGAAGAATAAAATCGAAATCTGGGCGTCCCCTTCGAGAATCTAGGCCTGGCGGGTGAGAGCGTTCGCGTCGCGTCTCACCTGTGCTCAAGTTGTTTACTATTAGTTTGTTATTAAGAAAGTATAATATTCTACCATTATTGCGACTTATTGTAATCGACGAAAGCAAAGCCAATGTTCTGAAAGGATGATGGGAACGTCGCTGTTTTCAGTTTTCTACGTTGCATAAGAAAATTTTTGTAAAGAAAAGCGAGAATTTGTAAAGAAGAGCGAGATTAAGGATAAAGAATGAAGAATAGAAGATTAGGAGAAATAGGTTTTGTTTGTTACGGTGGTGAGGGGGATCCAGGGACCCCGCGCTTTAATTGTGATTTTTCTCTCTATTTTTAGTTTCTTTGATGATGATGATTATTATTATTATTATTATTATTATAAATATGATTTCGTTTAATAAACTATCACGTTAAAAGAATTCCACCCTGAAAACCCGAGTGATTTTATTTTATTCGTTCAGTCCTTCCAACCTCGTTCCTTGTCTTTCCTTTGGATATTGAAATTAGAATAATTTTTCAATTTGTAGTTAAAATTACCATTTTTCTGAAATTTTCTATTGGAAAAGAATAACTGCCTCCATCCTATGTGAGTTCCAAATCTATTAAAACGGATACCGTCCAGAAATCCTCTACACGACGTCAATGCACTTCGCTCTTCTACCCATATTTCATGTTTACAGTAAAAATTGTTTCTAGCTTTGAAGAAAATGAATTAAAGGATTTTTAAGATTTTTATTGCAAGTTTTTGCAAAACCTTTGTAACTTTATAATAATTTTGTATGGAAGGTTGTGTAACATTTCGTAACTCGTTCGGAGGAATTCAATTTTTTTTAGTCGAAATTTTGTTTTACAGTTATAGCATTCGAGATCGAAATTTCCAATTCTAATACGACTAAAGAGAGCAGAAAAGTGAAGCGAGAATAGTGTTAGAATTTGACGAAATTGGTCAAATTGGAGAAAAATTCACATTTCGCTTCATTTTCGAATTATTCTTTTGAGCAGATTTGCTATTTTCATTGATTTTTACATAGTGTATAGAAAATTTTTCTACCAACTCACAAGATATACACGAATCTGTATACAAAACTATAAAAAATACACATGAAAGTTTATTTAGGGTTTTTTGAATGAATTCAGGATCTCGCGATTGGTCTGTTTGCATAGTCGTTTTAAATGTTCAACAGATAAATATTGACACCTGTCATTATGTCAGTGTCAGTATGTGAGTGTGTGTGTGTGAGAAAGAAAGAGAGAGAAATTAAACGAGAATAGGAGAGAAATGATCAATTAGGGAGAAATTATCTAGGAAGAACAATATATTGCGTGGTACGAACAGAACTGTGATATTTTATTGTATAAATATTAAAAGGGAAGAGATGAAAAATATGAAGAAAATCTAATCTAAAGCAGATACTACGTAGTGATATGGATTAATGTATTTTACAAAAAGTGCAATCTTGAGCCATTTTAATGTGCAGTATGAAATACAAACGCACCGGGTACCTGAGAAAAGGGTTACCAAATTCTAGGTTACGATTTTCGGTTCCAGAGTTTTCAAGAACCAGCGCTCAAAGAATTTTAACTACCCAGGAAATCTTGCTACAAAACACAGGGCAAAGGAAGGAATGGAATTGATTATTCCTCTTTGTCAGAGAGTTAAAAATTTCATATTTTTTAGCCATTCTCTATTAGAATCTGAAAAAGTTACAAGAATGTAAACTTGTTACATAACAGATATGCAACAAAAATGTCACATTGTTAGATAACAGTTTTTCGACGGAAATATAACATTGTTACATAACAGTTACCTAACAATAACGTAACAACAACATAACAGTTATGTAACAACAACGTAAAATGTATGTTACAATTATGTAACAGTTATCTGAGAATAATGTTACAGTTATGTAACAATGTAACAGTTATGTAACAATAATGTAACAGTTATGTAACAATAATGTAACAGTTATGTAACTTCAATGTTACCGTTATGTAACAATACTGTAACATTGTTAGGCAACGGTATTGCGACGGCAATATAACCATGTAACATGACATTCACCTAACAATAACGTAACAACTTAACAGTTATCTAACAACAACGTAGCAGTAATGTTGCAATTACTTAACAGTTATCTGAGAATAATGTAACAGTTATGTAACAATAATGTAACAGTTATTCAACGATAATGTAACAGTTGTGCAACATTGTTAGGAAACGGTATTTCGACGGCAATATAACATTGTTACATAACATTTACCTAACAATAACGTAACAACACCGTAACAGTTATGTTACAACAACGTAAAATTTTTGTTACAATTACGTGAGTTATCTGAGAATAATGTAACAACAATGTTACCGGTATATATTATTACTGTAACATTGTTAGGAAACGGTTTTGTGACGGCTATATAACATTGTTATATAACAGTTACCTAACAATAACGTAACAGTTATTTAACAACAACGTGAAATTTATGTTACATCTACGCAACAATTATCTGAAAATAATGCAAGTTATGTAACAAAATTTTTACCGTTATGTAACAATACTGTAACAATGATGCAACAGTTATGTAACAATCATGTAACAATAATGTTACAGTTATTTTACAATGATGTTTCAAGTATTTTATAATGTAACCGTTTTGTAACAATAATGTAACAACAGTGTTACCTTTATGTAACAGTTATATACCAACAATGTAACCGTCATGTAACAATACTGTAACAATGATGCAATAGTTATGTAACAATCATGTGACAACAATGTAACAGTTATGTCACAATAATGTTACAGTTATGTTACAATAATGTTACAGTTATGTTACATCAATCTTACACTTATGTTACAATAATGTTACAGTTATATTACAATTATGTAACAGTTATGTAGCCATAAGGTAACCGTTATGTAAAATTGAGGTAACCATTATGTAACAATAAGGTAACAGTTAAGTTACACTATTCTATTAGGAAACATTTATGTAACATAAATTTAACATTGTTACATATCAGTTACTTAATAAAAATGAAACCCTGTTGCACAAAAGTTATGTAACAATGATGAAAAAGTAATGCACCATTGTTACATAACCGTTATGTAACATATTTAACTTACATGACCGTTATTTGACATATTTACGTTACAAAAGCGTTATGTAACACGTTTACATATTGTTTATATGATGCTTATGTAAAAGTTATGTAACAATGTTACAAACCAGGCATATAACAGCTACATAACTGAGATGTAACCGTGTTAACTTTATGTAACAGAAATAACATATTAAAACAGTAATGTAACTTTTTGCGAATTATTAGAAAAAGAGAAGCTCAATTTTTTGGACCTAATTCGGGGTGCCCGGTATTCTTAATATGCCAATTACGGCAACGGTGTCTAATCGTCTCCTGTTTGTAAATTATTCATAAACATATAGTAAATGTTTCGTAAGAGATTCGATTGTAACTAAACGTTTTTAAAAAAACGGATTAGCGGAAGTGAGAAAGAGAGAAAGAGACAGAAACAAAACACTCAGCGCCCTACCACCTACACACTCTCCCTGACCTATGTAATAACGACGAAAATATTTTCAACGATACTATAATGTAACTTTTCACGCAGAGATTAACGAAACCCCAATCACCTGTCCCTCCCATTTGAGTCGCAAACGCTGAACGCAAATGCGGCACAAGAAACCACGAAAGAGATTTACTATTAGGCATTATTAATACACGTACACTTAGGAGGAAAGGATAAATAAAGTAATGAAATCAGCGGGCCTTGATTCCATAACGAGAGAGAACTTTTGTTGAAAGAAAATTGGTAAAATTTGATGAATTGGCGACAAATCTGTTTTTTCTGGTCAGATATTGAAATCATTGAAAGTTACAACTACATTGTTACATAACAGTGACATTGGATTGTTATGTAACATTGACATGCCACTTTTATATAACAGTAAAGTATCAACGTTATATAATAGCAACATAACACTGTTATATAACTGTAACGTAACTTATCAAGAATTTCCATCGAAACAAGCATTAAAATCGATCTCGTTCCTGGATCGCGGTCCGCAATCACCACATTTATGGTAATAGGACTATCCTTACTATATTAACATGAATTCGTCTCTGAATGTCGCTTAGTGGTCGCAAATGTTCCTGGGACCTGCGAGATATTCGATCACTTTCTAACAAGACACAACGAAGATTGAATATTTGTCCATCAACTGTTCCGGAACAATTTATTGTCTTAACCCTCGTGATTTTAATCCTTTCAACACGAGCACGACACGTACAAAAAAAATAAGCAAGCAATACGCCATTATTTGTGCAAGTCAAAGTTTGTGCCAAGTTAAATTTTATCAAAAATATTATATATTTTTTTTTTAGTAGGTGCAACAAGAATGTAACATTGTTACATAACAGTGATGTTGCATTGTTATATAACAGTGATGTGACATTGTTACATAACAGTGATGTTGCATTGTTATATAACAGTGATGTGACATTGTTACATAACAGTAACGTTGCAATTTCACATAACCGTAATGTTACATTGTTACATAACAGTGATGTTGCATTGTTGTATAACAGTGATGTTACGTTGTTACATAACAGTAATGTTACATGGTTACATAACAGTACTGTTACATTGTTACAGAACAGTGATGTCAAATTGTTACATAATAATAATGTAACACTGTTATGTAGCACTGATGCTGCATTGTTACATAACAGTAATGTTATACTGTTACATAAAAAAGTGTTACATCGTGCTGTATTGTATAGGATTATTCATCAACAGAAACTTGATCAAATTTCATCATACAACATTGCTGCATGATACAATTTATTATTACAGTTACATAACCCAAACGTTACAAAAATGTTATGAAACCTATGAAAATGTTTGAGCAAGCTAATTATAAACACCACTGATGATCAATGTTACGTAACAGAGAGTCAATACTAAAATTTTGTTACAATCAATAATTGTTTCCTGATTTTCCAAATAAATTTAACTTTTTGTGGAAAATTTAATTCCGGCACGAATTTTGGACTATTTTGCCCCGATTTGTTGTGATAAACACGGTTGGGAACTCTGAGAAAATGACCTTGACGAAAGCCATTTTGGTTCTTTGTTCAAGGGGACAATTATTATCGAATATTCTGATTGTACTAGGACTGTTTTTGAAGTTGATTAACCCTCTTTATTCGAAAGAATAATGGAGGGGAAAAGGTCGTTATTTTGTCCCGAATTCTAAGAAACAAAGTGGCATTGGTAACAGCTTCCTGTCGTGTTTTCTACAATTTGATGTTTATCTCGTAATACTCAAATTGTTTTGTGTTCATCGCCGAGTTCGAGATTTGAACCCTCGAAACTGCGTTCACCCGCGCCCTGTACAATACACCCATCATCGACATTAACTGTTCGTCCTTTTTAAAAAATATAACAAAACTTATGTCTTACTAAAATGAATATTGTCATTTCAAATCCCATCCTTTTGATATAAGTGTGATGACATGCATTTACCTGATGAAAAATGGAAGGTCAAATGTATCTATAAAAGTTATGGTATCGCCATCTATCGAAAGCAGTAGGTTAAAAAGCAAATCAGATAGGTCACCTGCATTACCGACCAAAGATGATATACCGACTGAAGGTATACTCACTGGAAATGCTTAACGGTCTTGAGATAATAAGCCAACCAATTGTATTATTTTATTCTTCATGATAGTATGACGACGGATGGTAACAAATATTCTTTCAGATGATTTAGTTACCAGTAGATGATCATACGCACGCTTCATTAGTTGTAAATTGGAAATGTTCTCAAAACATTTCAATTAGCGCTATCATTGAATAATTTTTGTAAAGTTGCTTGGAAAGTATATTGTTTTGCAACGAAACTATTGCAAATAGAGAATTCGTAAAATTACGATCGATATCCTTGCTCATCCTCGGTTATGTATTCGGATTTCTCAGACAAATTTAGGCACGTAGGACAAATTTTTCTTCATAACTATTTATAGCGAAAATTAAAAAAAAAAAATTGTGATCCAATAAATCCAGCAGACCTCCCACTAAATAGATACTGTATATTGAAAAAAAAGTATTTATAATTCAATACTGTTATTGAATAAATTTATGTTTCGATTACCTAATAAATTGAATGATTCATTTATTTATTATATTAATTATTTATCAATTTTCGAAAAAAATAGATTTTCTATCATTTATCTATCAATCTTGCAATGGTAAAGATGACTTTAACAGAATAGTGAAATTTTCAACGAAAAGGCAATTCACGAAAAAAATTGATTTTCTACCATTTTTATAAAAAAATTTAATCCAAAGTTTTTCGGATAAATCCATTCAAGATTTATCCAATAGATTTTGAAGGAAAACTTATCCAATAAATTTTGAATAAAAATTTTGTCAAAATTCGTATTTCGAATGAAAATTTGATTTTTCAAAAAAATTGAACTATTCAATTGTTGGTTCAAATTTTTTTGTATTTCGTTGTGAGTATCTTTTTTGGTTAAAAATTAAACCAATTTAATTTTTTCTAATTTTTCTTCATTTCATTCTGTCAAATGAAAAATTGAGTATTATTTATTTAGTTGAAAATTCAACAGCTTGGTTGTAAATGTATGTACTTTGTTGTAAATGTGAGTGCATACTTGTTTTTTTTTCTAATTTATTACAAAATTTTGATAGAAGTTTCAAAAAATTTCTCTATTAGAAATTTAAAAAAAATATGTTATAGGAAAAATATACGAATTTCTCGAAAAAAAATATTAAAAACTTTTTTTTCTACAAATTTAATTGAGAATTTACGAACAGTATTCACATACTATTATATTTCAATACTGCATATTAAAATATAACAGTTTTTATAATTCAATATTAATACTGTTATATTTAAATAATAGTATTTTTCAATACTGTTGAATAAACAGTCCTGAATTGTTAATTAAAATACTGTTATTGAAATAAAGGTCATTTTTATTAAACTCAATATTCGATTGATCGATGAATTTATTGATTATTTATTTATAATGTTAGGAGATGGAATAGTATTATTAAATTATAATAATAATTTATTAATTTATATTATAATGTATATTTTCAGTTGGTTGAAAATTCAACAGCTTGCTTGAAAATGTATGTACTTTGTTGTAAATAAGAGTCCAAATTTGTTTTTTTTTTTTTTATTTAATAACGAAATTTTGATAGAAATTCTTTAAAACTCTTTATATCAGAAAATTTAAAAAAATCTATTTTATAGGGAAAATATATGGATTTATCTATAAAAAAATAATAAAAAACG
>WSXT02000034.1:0-17587 GCA_011762715.2 Neuroterus valhalla
TAGAGACGCGTGGCGGTCTCGGGTAGATGAGGCAATGAACTTTCGAGTTCCAAATGCTGATAAATAATAATAATAATGTATTGTTTGAGCATTTATGCAATTTTCTCCAGTAAAAGAATTTTTGAAGTATTGATTGCTCTTGAGATCAAAACTTTAAGATGGACAAATTATTCTTCTCAAGAGAATCACGTAAGAATCTACGTGCCTTCTGAAGTCAAGAAGATGAAGGAAGAATTTCGATATAGTCACTTTTGCTTGCTTTCTATTTGATGTTTCATGCAATTTTCTTCGCTGAACAGACTTATGATAAATACGGCTCGTCCAAAAATTTTAATCGTCAGTAGAAGAGTCGTTCCAAAATATATGAGGAAGGAAGAGAAAGAAAGACAACACTAATTATTTTTGTACATTATCTGTTCGATGAAACCAACTGCTATTTTGGATCAACAAAATATTTAAATAAGATAAAAGAGACGACCTTTGTGTTCGTATATATACGGAAAATTCATTTTCATTTCGAGTAGAATGTTCTTACATCAAATTTATATCAAATTTTGTGATGTCTTCGATCGATTTTTATTTTTTTCAAATTCTACGGTATTTTATGATGAGTTCACGGTTCCATTATGTTTTTAACAAGTTATTTACAGGCGTTTTTGGCTCAAGTTTTGTTTGAACGTTTTTACAAAATCGTTCGAAGAAGAACAGAGTTTGCCATTGTTTGCGTTTTCATCAACTCTTATACCCGGAATGCTTCATAAATATGATTTAGATAATACTCTGGTCACAAGAAATTTCTGGAAAATAATATAAATCAAGCAGTTGGTACTAGGAACTGCGGACGTGATGCTATAATATGATATCAATAATAATTGAAGTTAAGGCAGGAGTAGGGTCAAAAATCGATTTTTTGCATTTTCTTATAGTGATCGATGATGAATCGATGATTCAGTGTAATTTAAAGATATTCTTATTCGCTTTTTAACAGTGCAAAACTTTAAACGCGTTTTTCTAGAAATCAGGGTTTCGAAGTCGGTGTTCACTCTCCTGAAAAAACTACTCGTCCTATCATTTTAAAATTTTGAGCAAACTTTCTACATATAAATTTCCAGGGTCCAATGGTATTTTTTAAAAAATTTTCCGACTTTAAGGGTGTTTTGTACTTACAAGATCGAGACATTTCCCGTGAAAAATCACAATTTTGATTTTGAATGACCAGAAATAATTCAAAAATTAAAGAATTCCTAATTGGATGACGTTGGACCCAAGAAAAACATATTTGGCTGAAATTTTTTATTAATTTATCTCAGATAACTATACATTGAGATATGATGAACACGGCAAATAAGAGACGCAATCGTAAATCTGCTGCCACCGGCTCATTTCTTCATATTTTTGTGCCAAAATGTAATAAAATATTCTTGAAATGATACATTTTAATGTGTTCAATGCTAGAATAAATCCACTTTTGTAATATTTGAAAAAAAATTTCATTGCAAAATATTTTTTCAGACTCTTTCCCCTAAAATCGTTTTTTTTTAAATATTGCTAATCATATTTATACTACAATGTTCTGAAAGCTTTTGGTGAAATTCATAAAATTCGTTTCGATATGGAATTGTTTTGATGCAGTTTTTGATCTTGTTAGGGGAATTATGAGTTTCAAGTCAAAAAGAAAAAAGATTTTCTGGATTTCACCCCTGTTATAAGATTGATTAGTCTTAAATATCTATTGATAAGCAATGGCGATACAAGTCTTAGAGCGAATAGGGAATCGTACGTCCCAATTTTCCTGTTGGATTAGAAAAAGAAGAGAAAATCATAAAGTAGGTAGACACTAATCAATACGCGATTCGTGAACTCTTTAAGACTGTGCAATTTAATTCCCTCAACCGCCTTCAAACGGCTGCATGTTATTCCCCAAAGGATAGACGCAGAATATAATTATGCTCAAACTTCACTCACAGCTTGGTTCGTTTAATCACCAGATTAATTATGGTCTCTTATTTCATAGCAATAGAAAAACTTCCACGCCGCACTCGAATGCTCCATTAAATTTAACTAGTTAAATCTGGGTTATCATATTCCTTAATAACGAGATAAAGACAAGTATATATACCAGTATGAAATGTTCTACGTCTCATCAGTTCAAATCCAGTCCGTTTTCCAAAGACCAATAAGTCATCTCCAGGAAAATGAAGACCATCATATCCGGTGTGCTCATTATTTTCACGATTTACTCCGATCGTGTTCGTAAGTAGAATATATAATACAGAATTAACCATATATCGAAATATCTTACATCAAAACATCGTCTATATATGTATATTTGAAAATTCGGATTCAACATGGGAGAAGTTGAAACATATGTTACCATCATCGAACGTGTTCTGCTTTGTCGGTTTCGTGCAACAAGATTTTCAATTCCAACGTTCTGCGATAGATGAGAAATTATTTTAAGGAGGGAAATGAGAGAAGAAAATGATTACAAAGGAAGAAGTTTTTAGGATATTCTAGAACAGGATTGAGTTTAGCAGTAGACGTGAGGGCTAGATGTGAAATTTTTAGGATATATTTTGGCGGGAACTACAGGTCAAGCTGTAATTAAGACTGCAAGAAACTTACTAAAGTCTCAACCGGAATATAATTATCGTGTTCCACGAAAATACGCGTTAGAAGTGTTTAAGGATATTTTGATCATTTTGCGGGATACGGACTGGCTTCAATTTTAGTCTAAGCTGTAATCAAGATTTGTAGAAAAACAATAACACCCGAAACTGGGACTGCTGCACTATATGTTAAGGGAGTGTTACATATGTGTTAGGTAATAAAAACATTTTATTATGGAAATACTTCTACCAATTTTGAATGTTCATGAGGAAGGCAAATAATTACAGATATTGTAGTTAAGAACAGACGTTCGACGATCGTGTCGCCGACTATAGACGTGACTATAGCATGAACGATCCAGGAAATATTTACAAACTGTATTTTGTCTGGATGCAGATTTTTCTGATCATCAAGAATGGACCATTCTCCATCATAAATCTTATTTAAAAATGAATAAAAAATGTTCGTGCGCATGTTTGGAATTTCAGTGTAGAAAGTTCGCCCCTGTCGAAGTATCACAACTTGAGTCACGCCTCGCGCTTGCTCCTTCGGATCCCCTCATCCACGAGCAAGATTTCGGGAACCAGGGTATCAGTTCATTGTGACATTAATGATGCAAAAGATATCTCCTGAGATTAGTTCAGTGATATCATAGATTTTTGGGATTTTGAAGAAATAGATCCTTCTACTCAGAGATATGAATGTCCAGGTTGATATGCATCCATAAATTACAGACGGTTATTTATGGATCATACTACACGATAGCATCTTCAAGGTTGCACCTAAAGTGTGCGATGCTGTGGTTGTGGAAAGAAAGACTTGAGATGATTGGTGGAATTATGGAAGAGGCGTGACTGTTAATAGACAAAGCCTCCAATGGCTCAATTATTGCAGCAGAGCGGCATGCGCCGCTGAATTTAAAATTTCTCATCTTGAAAAAATAAAACCAGCACTAACGTAGGAATCAAAACGAGAAATAAACTTTAGCTTCTTCCCGCTCCCCTTATAGATGGTGTGGTTAGAACAATTTTGGTTGACTGTGAGCGACTGTGAGCACAATCTCTCTTGGCAAACTATCAGGAATTCCAAATCTTCTTCAATGCACGTGATTACCATATTATTGCTGTCTTCAAAACATGGTTAACACCCAATCACCCCTCCAGTTTGGTTGGCCTCAACAATTATGTGCTTCTCCGTAGAGACAAAGATGGTCATAGTGATTATCGGATCAGTGTAGGTGAAAACTATCTCACTGCAAAATTTCTGTTAATTGAAGCCTCGTGTGATAATTATAAAGACAGTGCGTTATTGAGTGTTGTTTATAAACCCCCAGATTACTCTTATGGAACAGACCTCTCTCTCGAATCACGACCTTATCAGCATTGATTACAAATCCACTTATAATCAGCCGTCGAATCAACCGCAAAATCAAACGAGAAATTTTTCTAGGGTGCATGAAGAAACGTTTCATGAGCACTCGATGACCTACGGTTGGAAAGAGCTCTTTCGCATGGTGGACAGTAAATGCAAAGGTAATCTTCTTTGTTTCTTTTTTATTTCTGCGTTTGAAAGATTTGCTCCCCTACATATTCCTCACGAACATACAAATTTTTCGCTTTGGGTTATGACAGAAATAAAAGACCTTATGATGAGGAGATTTAGTACGCGCCGACTGGCTAAGAAAACAACTGCAACGCCATTAGAAATAGGAATAAGAACGTAAATATCTGGCACTTGTTAAGACGTTTATACCTCATGCCTGCCAAGCATGAATCGGCTGTGAATTATTTTTCTCCTGATGAACAGCTAGGAGTCTTCCTATCTCTACCACCCAATAATCATTTATTGCTATCTTGCTTTAACTCTCCAAGCTCAACCTTCAACGATACTGACTTCATATTTATAACTCTTCTCTGTAAGTAGGGATTTTTCCGGATGTTTGGAAAAGAGCAATCATTGGGCCAATTCCGAAACTGCTAATCTCGTCTCCTCGACAGATTTTAGGCCAATCTCAATCTCATGTGCAGTAATAAAACCATTAGAAAAGATAGTCCACTTGCATCTCAAAAAATATCTTGATAATAATCAGTTGACTAATCCTCTCCAATCGGCCTTTCGAGCGAAACTGACGGTTTTCCTGAAGGTAACCACATACCTAAAAATCGCTATTGATAAGAGGGAAATCAGAATAGTGGTACTATTTGATTTTTGTAAAGCGTTCGACTCGGTCAATCACTAACTTCTTTTGCTTAAGCTCAAAACGTTTGGGCTATCAAATTCTGCAATGGCGTGTTTAAGATCATACTTAACATAGAGGTCTGCACAAGTAGTAAACAGCAGAGGCTCAATCGCATCCTTAAAAAACATGCTGGACTTGGTCCAGGGGGACATCACATTAGTGGTACAATGGGTACGGAATAATGGACTGGCAGTGAATCCGACGTAGAACAAAGCAATTATTATCGGGCCGATTCCCTTTCCGACCTTAGAAACTTCAAAGGCTTTCCCTTCACTTGTAATTGATGGCCTTGACATTGAATTTGTTGCAGTTGTGAGGGATTTGGGTTATGAGCTTAACCGCACTCTTTACTGGAGTGAGCATATAGTTGAAATCTCGAGGAATGTTTTTATTGTGCTGCAAGAGCTCAAAAGAAACAAGGAATTGCTTGCCCACGGCAACAAGAATTCTCTTGGTGAAGAGCCATATTCTTCCGTATTTTGACTAAGGGATCATTTCATACGATGATATTACGGGGGAACCTAACCTGAAACTTGAGCGAACCCTAAATGCATGCATTTGCTTCACTTATGACTTGCCGAAATATGAACACATGACTCCTCATCAAGTTAGGGCTGGACTCCTGAACGTGCCCAAGAGAAGCCAATTTTTTATGGGCAACACACTTTACAATCTTTTTCATAGTCAAACGCCCCAATATCTCCTTGATTTATTTATAATCAGAGCTGAAAATCAATCCACTCAGTCTAGGCTTCGTGAATGAAAAATGGTCCTTACTGTTTTGATACATGTAACCTGTAAGCCGCAAATATCCTTTAGAGTTAGGGAAGCACGTCTATGGAACAATGTACCCGCCAAAATCAGAGATCCGCAATCAATCTTTCACTTCAGCAAACTGTTTTTTGATCATTTGCTCAACATAGGTAATTCTAAACTTGAAATTTCGCATTGGTAGTTCTTGAAAATGCTTCATTACATCTGTACTCCCGAATCTGTTTTCCTTTTCTTTTTTTTCTTCTTTGTGTGTGTATATCCTAAACTTTACTTCACTTCATGCAAGATTAAATAACCACAACTGTTATATTACTTCGACCAGAGTATGTACACAGATATCAGTTTTAATACATGTATCATTTGTTCCCTAGAGGGCACTTTAGCACTAGGAATTATATAAATAAACTATTAAACTATTAAACTATTAGAACTTTCATCCCAAAAAGATCTCTACTTCATATGTTCATAGGTTCAATACGATACGATTGAATATATCTCCTTGTAGAACACTGTCCGTAATTGGCAACTATGATTTAGAATTATACGCTGGACGAGCTATTTAGCATAACAAATGTAATACAAGAGAAGTTACGTTGGAAGATTTAGTTGTAGGTGGAGGAAGAAGTATCGATATCTGCGACATCATCCATGCAACTCAAGAAAAATTAACTAATACAGTTGCTGATGTGGGTTTTATAAACGCTGATATGCTTGAGAGTAGTAGTGCACATTTGTTTGTGTAGCTGAGCAGTTTCAGAAAATATTGAATCACATAATTTATTTGTAGGATAATAAAAATTAAATACTAATTATGTAATGATGTAAATAATAGTTATATTGTTTCTTACAGAATCAATGGATCGCATCCGTCCCGTACGAATAGACCAACTAACAAAACAATCGACCTCAGGATTTTCTCCGGGTCAAATAATAGAAGTTAAAACGAACCGTCGTGTACTGACAGAAACTGGGAAGGTTCGGCCATTTGATGAAGAAGATATGCGGGTTATTCACTTGATCCTCGAAAAAAGACCCGAAGAAGGTAAAAATTTTAATAATTAAGTTTTGCTTTGGGGATGGGGGGTCTAGGGTCATAACGTTAGGGGCTTTCCATAAATAAATCACACATTTTTTAGGAAAAGACTCTGGACACATTACATGATAAAATATCATCCGGTGGATTTAAAAGAATGGATAGTTTCAGCGACCTACGGTGCCAAGAGCTCAAAGTCTGTGCACATGATTTATGTGCAAATTGTATATCATTGAGAGCCGGAACAACTACAAACTAAGAATCACACATCAAAATCTGGTCAACATTGAATCCGCTCATCCCAATAACTCTCAGGGCGCACTCTTGGCAACAGTAAAACGCTCAGCGCACAATGCTTTGCAGTACCTGCAATACTCACAGTTTGAGAGATACTACGCTGTATCGATCGAAATATTACTTTTAGTGGCTACATAATTTTAAATCAAGGCTTCTGGAAGGGTTAGTCCAATTATGACTCTATTGCTCAGATTCTTTCTACTCTTGTCTCCAACAACTGTATTCTTCTAAATATTTCTTTTGTTGGCTCAATCATTCCCAATCTGGCCTTTATTAGCTGATCATGCGCAATCTTGATTTTATTGTTTGGACCTTCGCAAATCTTGCCTCTATTGGCTGGATTGTTCCAAATATTGATTTTGTTGGCTCAATAATTTCTAACCTGGCCTCCACTAGTAGAATCATGCCCTATCTTGACTCTGCTGACTGGACAATCTCCAATCCTAACTTCACTTCCAGGATCATTCCAAATATTGCTTTTCAGCTCTAGACATCATCACCTGCTTGGCTTAGCATTTCGTAATTGAATCGTTGGACGTATTATTTATGTCTAAATCTTGGTCATAGTTGAAAGGGGACGATATCAATCGTTGCCACAAGATCACTTGATACTGAAATTATTTCAGCATTTTTGCTGACCTATAACTATGAGTGTTCCCGTAAAATATTAAGCGCATAGCATTCAAACGTCGCTGCAAGTAGGAGATGTACCTAATTGGCACAATAGTACACGGAAAAAAATATAAAACGCGCCTGATCACAGAAGTCACGAAAGCAATGCTGCTAGTTTCGTCGTAAGCGTATCGCTTGCGAGAGGAACTCGTCACGGTGTAGTATCATGCAAAGCGCTGCAGTCTCAGCTCGAAACCATGCTCGTCGCTGCTCGTATACACTATAGTTTTGGGGCTCTGTAATATGAAGTCTGAAAATTAAAGTGAATATGCTCAGCAAAGAGCATGGTTTTGGGCTAAGACTGCAGCGTTTTGGGTGATACTTACACCATGACACATTTCTCTCGATGCTGATCTGTTTCTGCCTAAAAGCTGCAAACGTTACGAACAATAGAAAATATTGAGCGCTTCGTGTTCTAGAATTGCGAGGAGCAGGTGATTGAAATGCATGTTATGACCACATTTAATGCTGATCTATATCTCTCAAACTGTGAGTGCAGTATGTAATGCAAAATGTTGAGCGCTCAGAGTTGTGCTGTGACGAGAAGTGCGATGTGAGACTTATTGAGATGAGCGGACTCGATTTTGACCACATTCCGATGTGTGATTCCCCATTTTAACGCTATTTCGACTCTCAAAGATATGCAGGTTGCAGATATATATCATATGCACAGATTTTTAGCGCTTGGCTATTCACCTCTGTGAATTGAAGAATCATATATTCGATTGAAAATTCCACTTTTTTGGAGAAGATTTTACTTTTTCCGGAATATAAACATTCTGGTTCAGGAAATCAACTGAATCCTGAAAAAGTTTCAGGATCAAAAGATAAATATTAAATGTATTCCTCGGTTCAGTATTAGTTTATTCACAACTAAGTAAAAATTAGTACTCCGAAGATCATAAAATTTATAACTCCAAAATGTTTAAGGCGCTTTTACGTCCGAGAATTCAATATTCATGAAAAAAGGATTAAAAACACTGTTGTTGTTATGTGTAATCCAACAACTCCAAAATAATTAGTGATTCCATTCCTTAACAGACATACAACGAATACCAATAGTCGAACGTTGTGTTGGAGATATCCTTGTCCGTCACCAGAAAGATCTTGCGAAAATCATAGAAGATCATCATAAGTGGTTTTTCGAAATTGAGTCACTTGAAGCTGGTAATTTGAAAACTACAATACACTTTGAACAATGCTTAGTAAACTCTGCCCAAACGTCAAAAACTGAATCAGCATAATTTTTTAGTTATTGGCTAATCATTTTTCCTTCATTTTCTTCTTAATAAAAGACTATATTTTTCTTGTACAATTAGGTTCACATGTTGTAATTAATCCCATGCAAGGTGATGAGTTGAAGCGCAACGATATGCCTTATGCAGTATATAGGAATCAAAGATGGTCAGTGTTGTATCCACAGTAATAGAAGGAAGCTTCTCGCAGGTAGTTTCGAAAGTTAAACAAAATCTAGAACAAGTATATTATAGGATTGTGCATGACGTGTTCAAGCTTTGTTTTCCAAGAGGGGGTTCGGAGATCAATAAAATGTTTTTCATTCAAGGACTAGGGATTTGGAGGGTAACGTACATACAAATAAATTATATACGTACTTTTCATTTTGATTCAGTGCGCTTTAGTTTCCATAATATCAGTGTTAGGGAATTGGACTCTAAGCGGACGAATTAAGTTAAGTCTCTGAGCTGATCAGTGACGAGTCGCGAGCTCAAGCACGAACATTTAGACCTTGATTCGTCAGAAACGAAAGATCACTGGGTCAACAGAAAGAATACGTATTTCATTGAGTTTAATGTATTCTCAACCTCCAAACCTCAAATGATTTAGCACCCTGTAACTTGCGACGTTGTCCCGAGAGTGGTTTCTTATAACAGATTTCTTCATTATCCAAGAAAATAAGTATTCATATTTCCTTTGCAGAATCGACTAATGATGAAGATTTGTCTTCGATTCGTATGATCCTGTACTTTTTTGCTGTGTATGGTGTTTTTTTAGGAGAGGATTATCGGGTTTAGTGCATATAATTATTTTAAAAGATTCAGCTTCTCCTGGGGGTGTTTCCACAAAATGTTTTTTCCGGTCAGGCTCCACTAGAACATAATCATGTGATGTAGGAGGCAAATGAAGGAAATCTTAATAATAAATAAGCCTGATAAATGTTATTTCTTATATCTCTTTTACTTGATTCACTTGGTACTCCTCCTCCAATTCCTACTTATCATAAAGCTCCAAAATTTGATACCTTCTAACTCACCAGAATATGTTGAAAATACAAGATGCCCCCATTTCAATTAAAAAAAAAGTCTTATTAGAAAATTTCTTTCCCTAATTCATAAACGAATAAGATACCAATCCAGCTGAAAAGAATAAGGATTAAAAATTGAACCTCCCAAACTCAAACTAATTGTTAATTCAACTTGTTAATTCAACTCGAAGGCAAAGAGAAGCCACCGTGAGTCCTCCAGATACTAGCGCCAGGAAACCAGCGCAGAAGAGAGCGAAGACACGGGGACAAGTACACGTACCTTTGGCTTCGAGCTCGATGGTGGAGGCACCACCTCCTGCAGAAGAGAAAACGAAGTTGGAGCAGAGGGGCAAGAGACAAGCTCGACCTGAGGTGGTTCTCATAAAAGCATCCGAGGGCTCGGGCTACGCCGAGGTTCTGCGGAACATTAGGAGATCAGTTGAGCTGGATGCTCTTGGTGTCAAAATCAATGGCGTCCAGAAAATGCGGGATGGCTGCATCTTTATTAAAGTAGGAGATGAGGCAGGGGGCAGAAGCAAACTGTCCGCTGCCATCGAGAAAGCAGTTGGGGTAGAGGGTAAGGTTCGTGAGCTGGTCCCTCGAGTCGAGGTCAAGGTGCTTGACCGCGACGAACTTACCGGAGGTCAGGAAGTCGGAGAGGCGATACAGAAACACATAGGTGTCACTAGGAAGAGGACCATGAAGGTAAATCTAACGAGGAAAGCCTTAAGGGGTAACCTTGAGGCCTTCGTCGAAATGGACAAGGATTTGGCCTGTCGCGTCAGAAAGAAGATGGATGTGACCCGCTGCTACCGCTGTCATGGCTACGGTCATATGGCAGTGGGTTGCGCCGGTCCGGATGGAAAGGCGTGCTGCTGGAGGTGCGGCGAAGAGGGACACAGGTCCGCGGAGTGCGAAAGTACCGAGAAACGGCGCCGAAGGTGAAGCCTCCGGGTACTAGCCGATAGGGCCCTGCCAAGATGTCAAAGGCTCACGATCCCGTTGCGTGACAATGTCGCGCTACTGAGGACGATGCGTACATCTTGGTAGGGTTTGAAAAAATAACCCGTGGTTCAAGTTGGCAAAGCAGAGGAAAGCTTAAGGGAGTTCCCTCGGTAATAGAATTACAAATGAGAATCGTTTCGTTTTTAGATGATAGTTGCATTGAAGTGTACTGAAGCTCTGGTTAAAATTTTAGAACCCTTCAGAACCCCGTGCTCAAGAAATAAATGATTGAAAATAACATGGCTTCTTATGGGAAAACGCATTTATTGTGGTATATAAAAAGACTGACAAATGAAAAAATTCTGAAATAATTCTGACATATGTAAAATATTTTCGCGAATCTATATCTGCTTTGTAAAGTATCAATCAGAGCCTATGAGGATGACAAAAAAATAATTTATACTGTAATCGTATAACTGACGTCATCAAACTGAATGTATGGCAACGTCGCATCTACTCCTCGTGCTCTGGCTTACGCGTGAATTTGGGATGACAGACACACGTGCTCTCGAACGTCGTGGCTGACGTTGCTTTCCGCTTAGGATAACCATGACATTCTCCACGAACAGGCCGTTTTTGGTCTCGGACCTCTCGTAACTAAATTATGTGGTGTTATTTTATAAAACTTCGTAAGAAAAAATAAAGTGACATCATCATAATTCTTAGCAAAATGTTCCGAAATACCCGACAAATGCATCTTTGGGATGTATCCACGAATGCGGCGCCAAGATTAGAAACGTGAATTCAATATAACATGAATTACCTTTAAATTCATATTTTACCGTTCGACTCTCTGGTCTAGAAGGTATACAATTCTTACAGAATATTTGAATTTATTTGATTTATTAGTAGAGAGAGTTCCATTAAACATGTATCTCTCTAAATGTTCTTGATAGTTAAGGTAAACAAATATCCCATATTTTCACCAAATTTAATTATTGTTTGGCTTTAAAAAATTTCTGAATATCAAGGACATGAGTCACAAAACTCACTTCTCAAGAATTCATAACGAGAGATGTAGAACACTTTTCGCAGAGTGAGAGAACATAACCAAAAATTTGAAGTATTTTTATTGGTATCGGATACCATACCCGGTGAGATATTTAATATTTTATGATTAAAATTGACAGGAAGATTTTGATTCCATGTGACACATGATAAAAAAAAGTGTTTGTCACAAAGATTCATTAATATATTTTGCTTTCAAAGCGTCACAGGGGTAACCGTATCATCGAATACAATATACTGCTTTCCAATGTCAGGGAGGAAACGGAATGGATCAATCTCTTACAAATAATTTTATTGAAAATTAGCATGAATCGTTTAAGGAATAATAAATTTAGGATAATTTTTGCATTTCTAAACAAACGATTCTTCCCTGTCATTGTACGTTAAATGTGTTTATAATAAACAATATTGTTTTACTTCACATAAAATGAGCGAACATTACCCAGAAAATCAAGAATTAAACACTTTTTCATGTGTACAAGTCCTTCGAGTAAGAATTGAGCGTGGATATTAACAGTACACCTTCCTTTGAGGTCAATAAACCCAAAAATTGTTTTTGAAAATTGAAACCTTCTGTAAAACAAAGTTGCCCTTGTCGAAAATTCACTTTCTGTGAAGAATCGCTCATACAATTCGGTAACTGCAATTACATTAATGAACTATTTACACAGCATCAACAACTAAACCTTGGATAAACTCTGTTTTTATTCAACAATTCATAAAAATATTCAAACGGGGTTTAATAAATGTAGCGCAATAGAATTAGACAATATGAAAAACGTCATCCGTGTAACAAAGTGTTCTGACTACAAATTATTATTGTACTTAGAATCTAGAAAATCGCTTATTTTCTGAATCACTTTTTTATTTACAGTAACTTTAACAGAACCTTTGGCCAGAAGTTGATATAATCCATCAAATTTGTTTTCTTTATAAGCTGCCTAAACCATTTCACAGTTGATTTCAGCATCCTTAAGTTTTTTCTTCATAAAAAGAGACAAGCACTTTTCCAAGTTTTTGAATTTTTTTAACTCTCGAGACATATTTTCTTTGCCAGCCTTCACTTTTTCTCCTTCTGCTTCTTTTTATTTTATCATATCCCAAATGATAACTGAATCCTTTAGAACTTCTTCAGATATGTTAAAATACAATACAATATCCTGGAGCATTTTGGCATCTGCAATAGCATTATGTGCGTTTTCATTATTTATCTGAGAAGCAGTCGCAAGGTTACCCAATTTATTTGCACCTTTTCCCTTATATTTATTACGTTTGGAAATAATTGGTAAAGTGTCACAAAATCCTTCGACAACTGATTGTAAAAGATGCATCATGAAAACCTTATTTATTGCTAAAATCAATCTTGGATAGTCAAACTTGCAATTGTGTGTTGTCAAGATACATTTTTTCCTCAATCTATATAGGAACTCATAAAAAGCAATCATTCCTTTTGAAAGTATGACTGTTTCGACTATTTCACCGTTCAGTTCCAGATGATTGTTTGTAAATCGTAATCCATGGACAGCTGTTGCTTGTTCTAGTATATCTCGCGTTGGTTTTATACACGATGGGGAGGTGTGCATCTATATTCTTGAGGAGCTGACAGTCGGTTTCGTATGTGGATCCTTCAGTGAGTTCAGTTTTTTTCCTAAGTTCCAGTTTCCTTTTTTTTTAAAATAAACGTCGCCTTTTAAACTCAGTACTTTGCGATGTGATACTTTTGTTTCTCTTTTTGGAAGCGCATTTATTGCCATAGTGGTTAGTATATTTACCTGGAGAGCAGTTTAATTTGTCTTTTAGGCTACCAGCATAATTTTTGCCTTCATTTTTCTGGAGTACTGCAAGTGCTACTCTTGTCTGAGCAGATGAAGATGTGCCATACATTCTTGATTTTGGAGCCTAACATACAATTGAAACATTTATACTCTCATTCGGGTTGCTCGAAGCACCTGCAGAAAACTGTCCAGCCTTATCTGCTAAATTATTGAAGAGTTTTTCAAGCGCATCAAACAGATTAGAATTAGTGAAACCCTCGCCTATTATTTTATGTTTATATGTATCAAGATTTTTGTTGCACTGGCACCAAGAACCGCAATTTTTATGATTATTAAAACTGTGACTAGTTATGTTCCGTATTGCATTAGCCATACCTTCGCAGTCACCAATATTTTGCGAAATGCAATAATTGAAACACTTTTGAAGGTACTTTATCACATCAGTAGTAAGTTCTCTGAATTTTTTTTGTACTTTATATAAAGCGCTCACAACACCCTTACTAGTGTGATTTTTATCAGCCTGTTTGAAAATCTCATAATTTTGAGAATCGCGCATAGCAGCAATCGCACTACTATCATTATCTGCAATGATAACGCCTACTTCAACATTAGAACTAGTTAAAATACTATTATCTTTGGTAAGCTTCACAGCAGCGTATGGTTCCATAGCTTTGGCCGTACCACTAAAATTGCATCTACAATCATGACTTTTTTTTGTCTTGTCCTATATCACATCTCCTACATTTTCTGTTAAGCGTTATATGAGAAATAACTTTTTTAGAAAAGTTGCCCATGAGAGTTGCTGTGCCGGATAAACTATCGTACGTTCTGCCCAAACCCTTTGTAAACCAACCCATATCAATTGATGCACTAATACGAACTCTATGCGTGTTATTAATTGAAAAGACGGGAACAGTAGCAGGAAGATCAGGGAAGATGAACGATTCATCAAAGTTCGAAGGCCTGAAAATGATTCGATGCATACATACCATCAATGTCATTTATTCAAGAAAAAATCATGTGAGATGATCAAATTGTACAATGAAAGAACATAATTTAAACCTACTTCAACATATGGGAAGAAGCCTTGATTCAAGCTAAAAAATGGGCTTGATTCAATGTGGGATAAAAATTAGCCCCTAAAAAGAAGGACAGACTTGAGCAATTCCATGACAAATCATCTGAAGAATTCCAGCTATAGTTGAATTTCTTGACACAAATATCAGTACTTGTTCTCTGGACTGTTCAACAAATTACCCTGAAACGATTTTCGAAAAATTCACACATAGATATTTAAGATTGAAAATTTTGATCTTGTTTTTACTCTCATGACTTTAGAAATTTTATAGATATCCAACCTTATTTTTTTGGAAAATATTGGCAATGAGATGCAGTTCTGGAAAAATTTTGTTTGAAAGGAGAAATTCCAGAAACTTCTTGGATTTTTCGAAAACAAATGTTTACACTTGATTTCTGAAAAAATCCATTTTTTTCTTCATATCTCACAATGTCTTGTATAAGCTCTGTGAATTTCAGAATGGGATCTTTGTTAGTTCTTGAGGAATAATCAAGAACCTATGTCGTTACCTGACGATCCGAGTGCAGAGAGCGCTCGAAATTTTGATTTACGAAAATAAAAAAAATGACGTGTGCACGAACTTCAGAGTTTAGACTCTCGGGAACTTTTTCCACTGGTATCATCATGTCACGGCATACGTTCTTAATTATTTCTCAAAAACTAACAAAGATCCCATTCTGCATTCACAGGGCTTATATAAGACATTGTGAGCTATGAAAAAAATATGAAGAAAAAAAGTAGATTTTTTTCAGATATAGAGTTTAAACATTTGTTTTCGAAAAATCCAAGAAGTTTCAAGAATTTCTCCTTTCAAACAAAATTTTTTCCAAAACTGCATCTCATTACGAATATATTCCAAAAGTGTAAGGTTCAATATCTATAAAATTTTCAAAGTTATGAGAGTAAAAACAAGATCAAAATTCTCAATCTCAAATATCTATGAAGTTTTGTGAATTTTTCGAAAATCGTTTAAGCGTTTTTCATTGAACACTTGAAAGAACAAATACTGAAAGTTATATCAAGATTTTCAAATAAAGCTGAAATTCTTCAGATGATACATGGACATAAAGTTCACTGAAAAGGAGGTGTAATCCAGACTTGATTTTTTCTACGTGTGTATGATAGTTAAAAGTAAGAACTATATAAATATTATTGCACAATTATTCATACAAAAAATTCATTGCATTGTTAGGGACAGCTCAGAAACAAAAATCAATTGGGAGGTATCGATCGGCTTCTGTAAAATCAACAATAAAAAATAGAATATTACTCATGCAATTATGTACAATTATCTAAATAAAAATAAAATTCAAATTACATCCTACTTCCATGGAACATGAGAATAATTCACTGATTCAATGACGCGTATGGTCAGTTCAAATATTTCAAAATAAAAAAATCATTTAACCTCACTTCATTCCTAATTTCCTGTACAATTTACGTAACGCTTTTCGTTTGATGACTTTTAATATATTTCCTATTATGAGAAAGTAGATTTAAATATTGACTTCTTGGTTCTGAATATATAAAGAAACCTACAGCATTTTTTTCACTGTGTCCACATTTTCAATAGTTAGCTGTCGCTCTTTGGCAACTGCTTCTAAACAACTATCATGAGCCATTTTTTCAGCAGCTGATCCAACTTCATCCTCGTCAGTTTTATAGGAATCCCAATGGTATTCTGGAATATTCAATCCTGATAATAATTTATTCATGTTTGTGTGCCCATCCCAGCATCCAAACTTCCTGTCATGATAAACATCACACATTAATATAAACATATAATAAATGATTGATTGTGTGCTGTTTAACTGAAGTTTTACTTAAGAAACTTTACACTTACCGAGGACAGCTTGTGTGTTTTCATTGTAATGCATATTTCCTCCAGGTACTTGATGTTGTTTGTCTGTATTTACACTGGATATTGCTTCACACAATAGGCATTTCACATAAAAAATTGAAGCTAATCCAATCCTTTTTTCTTCGACACAATTTACCAAAGATATAATTGCATTACATTTATTGCAAAACAGTTGATGTGCCAGCGTTTCAAGATGAATTATTCTGCGACCTTCTATGACAAAATGTGGAGGTGACGCAGAACACTTTTTCAGGTTATTTCCATTGATTGTTTTCAAGTTTTTCCCAACTTTAACTTGCTTGCATCTTTGGTAATAAACTTTCTCCGTAACTCTTTTTCCTTTCCAAAACCATTTTTCATTCCTAACACTCATATTTACGGTGTAGAACTCTATGAAAGAGGTATTTTGAAGGTTATAGTTTTGTCGAGTATTTCACGAAGCGTAAAACAAGCAAACCACGTCTGCTACATGCGGGCTCGAATTTTGAGGAGGGCGAGGTAGGAGCGCACATATCGCGCGCATCTATTAGTTCACTCATATGTCTGCTTTTGTTTATACTTGAAAATTTCACATTATTGAAATATTGACATTCAATCGAGAGGTGATATACAAGCTTCCCGTCACAAGTATCCTCATTACAGTATATAAAATATCTTTCAGTATTAAATTTAAAGGTTCATGAAAAATGGATTTAAAAAAAAACACTTCTTATGTGTAATCCAGCAACTCTTTCAAGCAATAATTTCAAAATTGGAAACCCATTTTCTCGAGAACATACCGCTCTCCTTGTCACGGGTATGGATGATACCACAGAATGGCCGTTTCGTCCTAGGTTCACTTGTAAGGACTCGTCAGTGTGGCTGACCACAAGCGAGTCTAACTACAGACGCCTAAGGTTCACCGATGTTCTGTCACCCTCTGCTCCTTCAAAGTGTCAGTTGTGTTTGAGCACAGTTCTAGTTGATGTGCAT
>WSXT02000037.1:12703-27880 GCA_011762715.2 Neuroterus valhalla
AGAGTTAGGAAGAGAAGAGGAGAATGGGTGGTGAGAGAAGAAGAGAGTTCAAAGAAGAAAAGAAGGAGAGTTAAGAGAAGAAAGGAAGGAGGAATAAAAGAGTTTACAGAAGAAAAGGAGAAGAAAAGAAGGGAATGAGAAAGTTGAGAGAAGAAGACAGAAAAGGAAAAGAGGAAAGCGAGTTAAGGGGAGAAGTAAAGGAGAAAAGAAAAGAGTTGAGAGAAGAGGAGAGTTGGAAGAGGAAAAAAAGAAGAGTAGGGGACAAAAGAGAATAAGAGAGTTGGGAGGAGCAGAGAAGGAGAGTGTTTAGAGAGGAAAAGAAGAAGAGGAGAAAAGGATTACGGAAAGAAGAGGGCTAATGAAAGGAGAGAGTTGAAAGAAGAGGAGAAGAGAGTGAAGGGAAAAAGAGAATTATGAGGAAAAAAAGTTAAGAGAAGAAGAGAAGAGAAGGAGGAAAAAGAGTTAAGAGAGTTAAGACAAGGAAAAGAGAAGAGAAGAAGAGAATAAATAAGTTCAGAGAAGAAGAAAAGGAGAAGACAGTTAGGAGAAGAAAAGAGTTGAAAAAAGAGAAGAGTTAGGAGGAGCAGGGAACAAGAGAGTTAAGAGGAAGAGGATAAGAAGAAAAGAAAGAGAAGAACAGGAAAAGAAGAGAAAGAGGAGAGAATTAAGTGAGTAAGAGGAGAAGAGAAAGAGAAGAGAAAGAGAAGAGAAAACGGAGAAAGAGAAGAGAAAGAGAAAAGAAAGAGAAGAGAAAGCGAAGAGAAAGAGAAGACAAAGAGAAGACAAAGAGAAGAGGAAGAGAAGACAAAGAGAAGAAAAAGAGAAGACGAAGAGAAGAGAAAGAGAAGAGAAAGAGAAGAGAAAGAGAAGAAAAAGAGAAGAGAAAGAGAAGAGAAAGAGAAGAGAAAGAGGAGAGAAAGAGACGAAAAAGAGAAGAGAAAGAGAAGAGGAAGAGAAGAAAAAGAGAAGAAAAAGAGAAGAGGAAGAGAAGAGAAAGAGAAGAGAAAGAGGAGAGAAAGAGAAGAGAAAGAGAAGAGAAAGGGAAGAGAAAGAGAAGAGAAAAGAAGAGCAAGAGAAAAGAAAGAGGAGAGAAAGAGGAGAGAAAGAGAAGAGAAAGAGAAGGGAAAGAGAAGAGGAAGAGAAGAGGAAGAGAAAAGAAAGAGAAGAGGAAGAGAAGAGAAAGAGAAGAGAAAGAGGAGAGAAAGAGAAGAGAAAGAGGGAGTTCAGGAAAGGAGACAGAGAAGCAGTTGAAAGAGGAGGAAGAGTTAAGAGAAGAAGAGAAGGAGGGAAAAAGAGTTAAGAGAGTGAAGACAAGGAAAGGAGAAGAGAATCAAAAAGTTAAGAGAAGAAGAGAATAAGAAGAGAGTTAAGAGAAGTAAAGAGTTGAAAGAAGAAGATAAAAAAAAGAGAGCCAAGGGAAGATGAGAAGGAGGAAAGAAGAAAAGAATAGAGTCAAGAGAAGAAGAGACGAAGAGAACAATATAGGAATTGAGTTGGGAGAAGAAGAGTTAGAAGAAGGAGAGAGTCAGGAGAAACAGGAAAAAAGAAAGAGAGTAGAGTTAAGAGAAGACGAGAGTTAAGAGAAGGAAAGAAGAAGAGGAAGAGAAGAGACTTAACAGAAGAAGAGAAGACGAGAAAGAGGGTAAAGAGAAGAAGAGAGTTGAGAGGAGAGTAGAAGAAAAGAAGAGGAGAAGGGTAGAAGGGAAGAAGAGAGTTGAGAGAAGAAGAGAAAGAGAATAGAGTTAAGAGAAGAAGCGAAGGAGAAAAATAGAAGAGAGTTCAGAGGAGGAAAAAGTTGAGTGAAGAAGGTAGAATATCGTTTTATCACTTCAAAGTTAGTTGAATAAAAGTTCTGATTTATAGCAACCAGGAAAAACAGATGTTTGAAAAGACAAGTCAAAATTCTCTGATATAATTCGATTTTAATCTAGTTTGAGTGAATGTAAATAATCCGAGTTCCAATCGTGGCAAAATAAAAAGTTCGGTAGGAAATTGATTTTCAGAGAACAATATATATCCGGTTTCACCTTTTTTTCAAATGGAACCTTATAAATTTCGCTTCGAACTGTCATGGATTTATGACTTTCCCTTTATTTATTTTTTTTCTGTTTGATTACAAAAATAAAAGAAACATTCCTTTGTTTTTTGAAGTGTACCGGTTTCTGAAAAATGCTTGGATTTATCCAAAAATAACTAGGAAACTTCAAGCAAACTATCCCAAAAAGATATCCAATATTGATGCAAGTTTGAAAGGAAGAAATTCGAATTTTTAATAAACAAACAAGTGAATGGGAATGGTTTGTGAGGATTCACAGTAAATCGTTACTTGATAGGCACTAAATTTGAACAATTTATAAACAAAAAGAGTTTTTTGGTCAAAACAGTAAAAGTTAATAGAAGATTTTTTATTTAAAAAGTAATTTTTATGAGCAAATATCCATATGAGGTACTTTTGATCAAGCAAAATTAGTTAACAAATGCATTATTTGGACATCTTTTGAGCATTTTGAAATCTTGATTCAAGACTCATGTTACCGACATGTTACCGACACCGAGAACCTTTCACAGTAGTAGTGGTTCGGGTCCGTACTAAGCTTCTAGAATATTCTTGGCGACGCCATAGAATGATATAGCACAATTGTGAGAAACGAAATCGAGCGTGAATAGTTCCAAGGTTATTTATTCTCTCAAGAATTTCAAAGTCATATTTTGATGCGTTCTCGTATTTTCCTACAAGAAATCAGAACAAAAACTACTGGAAAGAAAAACAACATCAAAATATGACCTAGACATATTTGAGTGAGGTGATAAATAACCTTGAAGCTGCCTAAGCCTCACGCCGTTCCTCCCAAGTGGCCTCTGTCATTCTATCACGTCATCTAGAATGTTCTAGAAGCTCAGCACGGACACGAACCAGAAGAGCTATCGAAGGTTCTCGATATCGGTAACATGTCGGTGACACGCATCTAATACTCATCCTGCCCATCTAATAAATTAAAGTGAACTGTATTCTCCTTTGATTGACTTTGAAGTTGAATAATTAATAAATTAAAATTTATGAATGCGTCTTTCAATTTGTCAAAGGATTCCCCATGTATTAATTTGTTATTTTAAAATATCCATTCATAAACGAATTGAAAAATAGTAAAAACATGTTATTCTGCAATTTCGAAGTTAATTCAGAGCAACTGATCAAAACGTAACATTTCTAGACGTTAATCGGATTAGAATCGACAGGCGAGAAAGTATTGAGCTTCACTCTCAAGCTTCTGCTCCTCGAAATTTCCTCCTGGGAGTTGAAATTAAACTTCAAGGAAGATTGTTAGATACAAAACAAATATTTCACGTATCTCCGATCAATAAATATTTCTCAAGAATATGAAATTTGTCAAAATATGAGACAAACATTGAGAAAAAAAAATTAGAAGGAACTTTTATTCTACCAATTTTGTATATAAAGCTGCATTTTATCTCCATTCTCTTCTTCTTTTCCATCTCTTTCCATCCTCCATTCTACTTCTTTTTTATTTACCTCTCCTGCGGTTTTTTTCTTTTTTCTATTCTACTTTATTCTCGGTCTGTAACTACTTTTTTGCGATAAGAAGCATTCTGATATTCGAGGAAAATAGAAAAATATGAGACACAAGCTCTTGATAAAAATTTACTTTCCTTATAATTCTACACTCCTTCTTCTTTATTTCTACATTCACAATTTATTTTCGAAAGGAAAATTTTTAAAGTTTGAAAAGAAAAATCTATCCAGTTATTCAGAATGATTACTCAAATAAGGCTCATTTTTCGAATGTTAAAATCAATAATGATTGTTAACTTCTTTTTTTTCGTACCATTAGGCCATAATCCCTTGCAGGGTAAGCGTAACTCGTAAAGAGTCATAGTTGATTGAGTTCAATACACTGGACACAGTCTCCCGCCAACGTACCAAAAGCACGCGGTATTCCAAGATAGTCACCCATCCAAGTACTAACCGCGCCCAACCTTACTTAACTTCAGTAATCAGACATTATTATCATCAAATCGTTCAGTTCACAATATTCATTTCTATAATCTTACACTTAATATTTCGAGTTTATTATTATTGTTTTATTTATTTTTTATTCATCATTAGTAATTTGAATATTGGGATTCATCGATAATTGATTTTAAGAGACAATTCTGAAAGTGTGCAAAATTGATAAATTTCACAAACTCCAAAGCTGAAAATTGATCTGCTCCAATTCGGAACGCATAATGGTTAAACAAAAGTAGCCGTTTGATTGGAACATGTCCAATATTAAGATATGGGAAAGAGATATGGGGATGGATGGAGAGAAAGGAGATCGATAAAATGCAAGGGAATATTGAATGGACATTAGGGGTCGAATGGACATTAGGGGTCGAATGGAGAATGCTAAGGTACATGGTTACCGCGATGGGAAGAAGAAAGATAAGAATTTTTCAGAGATCGTGGGATCGGCGTAGAGAAAACTCATAGGTTATGAGGGATTGGGAGAGAGATATAAAGAAATGCAAATAACAGACAGATGGTAAAGGATAAGTGAATCAATATACAATGAATAGTATAAGGTTATAAAATGAAAAGGATTGCAAAAATATCTGAAAGAAGGATTGAGGAAAGAAGGTTCATAAGAATAGGTAGGTGGAGATTAGATTTGAAGTAAAGGTGGCAATATATTGGGAGAAGGATGAGGGGAGGAAATGCAGTGTAAACCAATGGGTAGGAGATACATATCAGCATGTATGTGATAGTTGTGGGAGGGGCAAGGAAGAGAGGGGAGGATGGCCAAGAAGTGTTAAGAACATTTCAGGAGAAGAAGGTACGGAAGAAGAATGGAGAAAGGAAGTAGAGCAAACTAGAGTTGAGAGAGAAGAATATTAGGGGAGTATGGGGGAAAGAAAATGAAAAGATCGTGTAAAAATGAGAAGAAAAAGGAAGCAGAAGTCTTATATTTTGAAAAATAAGTTGGGGTAGAGATAAAAGATTTTTTATGTAAAAAAAGCAGTGATTGCGTTATACCTCACGGTCGAAGCATAAGCTTCTTATGGAGATGAAAGTTGAGAGATAAAGAGGAAAAGACAAAGAGAGAAGAAGAGGAGAAAAGAGTTAAGAGGATGAAAGAAGATGAGAAGAAGAGAGTTGGAAGAAGAAACAAAGAGAGTTAAGAGAAAAAGAGACCGGGGGGGGGGGAGAGTTAGAAGAAGTAAAGAAAAAGAGAAGAAGAAAAGAAAAGAGTTAAGAGAAGAAGAGAAGATGGGAAGGAGAGAGTTAAAAAAAGGGAAAGGGAGGAAAGAAGAGAAAAAGAGAGTTAATAGAAGGAGAGAGAAGATTAGAAGAAAAGAAGAAGATGGCAGAAGAACAGAGTAAAGAGAAGAAGAGTAATAAGATAAGGAAAAGAAAGAGAAAAAGAGGAGAAGAGAGTTAAGAGTAGAAGAGGATAAGAGAGTTAAGAGAGCCAGAAGGTTAAGAGAACAAGAAAGTTGAGAGTAGGAGAGTTAAGAGAAGAAGAGAAAGATGATAAGGAGAGACTTGAAAAGGGAGGAGACGAAAGAAAGAAGAGAGTTGAGAGAAAAAGAAGAGATGGAGAGGAGAGAGTGAAAAAAGGGGAAACGAAGGAAAGAAGATATCCAGTCCCTTAGGGTATGGACTGGGTTAGCGCAACCTGCGCGGATTTTGAAATTGGTGGAATTCCGGAATAAGTGTAGGAAGGGGGTTCTTTTGGGGGGGGGGGGGGGGGGTTTTGGGGGGAAGAGGGAGGGGGGGGTGGTGGGCGGCATGTCGGGGGGGGGGGGGGTGGGTTGGGGTGGGGGGGGGGGGGGGGAGGGGGGGGGGGGGGGGGTGGGGTGGGGGGGGGGGGGGGGGGGTATTTGAGGCGAAAAGAGTCCGAGAGTTAGTTGGCAGCATCAGCTGACGCTTGCTACCTAACCTGTACGATTTCATGATTGATTGAAAAAAAAATGTTGCGATTGATCAATTACAGACTTACCTGCAGTCGATCAAAAATGACGTTTTAGGCTAACCCATATCCGTACGGATCGGGACTTTTTTATAGTCCTTACCCTGAGGGTTAAGGGCTAAGGAGAAGAATAGAGTTAGTATAAGAGAAGAGGAGAGGAGAATCAATAGAAAGAGAGATAAAAAAAGAAAAAAAGAATAGAGTGTATAGAAAAAGAGAAGAAGGGAAGAAAAGAAGAGCAGAATAAAAAGAAGAAGAGAAATAGGATAAGGAAAAAAGAAGAGAAAAAGAGAAGAGAGTTAACAGTAGAAGAGTATAAGAGAATTACGAGAATAGAAATGAGATAAGACAACAAGAGAGTTGAGAGAAGTAGAGAGGAAGAGAAGATGGGAAAAAAGAGAGTTAAAAAAGGAGAGACGAATGAAAGAAGAGAGTTAGGAAATTAGGAGAAGGAGAGAGTCAAGAGAATAGAAAAGAGAGTTTATAGAAGAAGAATAGAAGAGAATCGATAGGAGAAGAGAATGAAAAAAGAAGAGGAGAGTAAATAGAAGAAGAGAAGAGAAAAAAGATGAGGAGCAAAGAAGAGGAAAAGGAAAGAAGACAAGAAAAGAAGAGATGAAGAGAGTTTAGAGTAGAAGAGGGGAAGAGAGTCAAGAGAGTAGAAGAAGAGAGTTAGAAGAAGAAAAAAGGAAGAGTTGAGAGAAGAAGGAAATGAAAGAGTTACGAGAAGAGGAGAAGAGAGTTAGGGTGAGAAGTGGAGAAAAATAGAAGAGAGTTGATAGAAGAAGAAAAGAAGAGATGAAGAAAATCAGTCGTCACAACTCATAAGAAGCTTACACTTCGAAGAAGATGTAAAGGGACGGAAGTTATGCAAATCCTCAGAGGACAATCTATAAATAAAGAAGAAGAGGAACTTTGCTTACCAGTTTGACGGTATTGCCAGCTCGTTTGAGGGCGTCAACGGCTGCTGCATGGAGCACGTCGACGACGGACACATCGTTCACCTGGAGTATCGTGTCGTTAACGCGCAGACGACCGTCGGCTGAGGCAGCGCCACCCGGGATAAGTTTCGTAATGTAGATGGCAGAGTCATTTCCAAAGTGAGGATTATCCGTTCCTCCAGCAATGCTGAATCCGAGACCGGCGCTGCCTCTTTCCAGGACAATCTCCTCGTAATCCCAGTCGTCATCTCCATTGACCTGAAAAACGACAGAACAACCTCATTATTCCCCTTAACTGCCTCGTCATATTCCTATTTGACTAAATGTCTGCAAATAGTATTTCCACGACTGAACGACTCTTAGGAGTCATAATCTCCTTTTCTTTTTATACATCTTACTTGAAAATTTTATTTCAGTTGATAAGTATAAGTTCTGTTCGTCTCGTTCAACGAATTTCCAATTTATACTGCTCTATCTGTCTTTAGCAATAAAAAATTCAAGACTATTCCAGCCTAATTTCCTGTGCATTTTCAAGAAGAATAAGCAATCAGAAACTATTTGTGAGATAAAAGACAATTCGGAATTGATTGAATTTTTTCAAATTTATTTCGATTTATCTGGATTTGCTTGATATAATTTGGGTTTAATGGATTTATTGCATTTATTTTAATTTATTCCCATTCATTCTCATTCGCTTGAATTTATCAAGATGTATTCCGAGTTCTTCGAATTTATTTGGATTTTTTTTATTATTACGCATTTATTCAAACTTTTTTGGAAGAAGTCAGATTAATTTTAATCTTTTAAATTTATTTGCATTTTTCATTTTCATTTGGATTTTTTTTTTTTTTATTCAATTTAATTTGAATTTTATTCGAATTTATCCGGATTTATCTGGATTTGCTCGATGTCCTTTGGTGTTTCTTGGATTTATTAGATCTTGTTTGAATTTATTTGGATTTATTCATTCGGATTTATTTAGATCTATTCCGATCAATTTGAATTTATTTGTTTTTTTTTTACTATTACGCATTTATTCAAATTTTTTTGGAAGGAGTCGGAATTATTTTGATTTGTCCGGATTTATTTGCATTTCTTTATTACCATTTGGATTTATTTTGATTTGTTCAATTTCATTTACATTTTTTGAATTATATAGAAAATTTTTCGAATTCATCCTGATTTATCCGGTTTTGCTTGATGTCATTTGAGTTTATTTGGATTTATTCAGATCTCGTTTGAATTTATTCGGATTCAATCCAATTCATTCCGGTTCATTTAAATTTATTTAGATCCGTTCCGATTCATTCGAATTTATTTTATTTTTTTTTATTATTATGCATTTATTTGAATTTTTGCAATAAGTCAGATTCATTTTGATTTCTCTGGATTCACTGGCATTTTTTATTGTCATTTGAATTGATGTCATTTATTCAGTTTCATTAAAAAATTTTTCATTAAATTGAATTTTATTATAATGCATTCTGATTCATCCGGATTTGCTTGATGTCATTTGATTTTCTTCGGTTTATTCAGATCTTGTTTGGATTTATTCAGAATCAATTCAATTCATTCCCATTCATTTTACTTATTTTAGATCCATTCCGATTTATTCGAATTTTTTTCTATTCATATTATTATACATGTATTAACATTTTTCTGAAATAAGTCAGATTCATTTTAGATTTCTCCGAATGTATTTGCATTTTTTAATTTCATTTGAATTTTTTCATTTCATTTGAATTTCATTCGAAATCACCCCGATTTATTTGGATTTGCTTGATGTCATTGGGATTTCTTTGGATTTATACAGACTCATAGTGCTTTGATTGGATTTTTACTATATTATATTCATTTGGACATTTTGAATGTTTTGGATCTATTTGGATTCATTCACATTTACTGGAATATATTTGAATTGTTTTAGATTTACTAGGATTTAATTTCGAATTATTCGATTTTTTTCGAATTTATTTGAAATTTTCGAAATTAATCTGAATATATTAGCGCATAATTGAATTTGTTTGGGTTTAATAGGATTTATTTCATTTCCCTGAATTCATATAGAATTTTTCGGCGATTCATTATTATTTCTTCAGACTCAGAATAGTATAAATTGATTTCTTTTTACTTGGATTTTTTGGATTTACTCAAATTTGCCTGCGATAATACAAGTTCATTTTGAATTTTTTATAATTTATTTGGATTCATTTCAATTCATTCAAATCAATTTGGATGGATTTCGATTTTTTTATTTATTGATATTCAATTGAAATTATTAATATTTTTTGGATTTATTGGAATTTGCCTGGATTTTGTTCAGATTCAATTGAATTTATTGAAATTCATATGAATTTATTTGAATTTACTCGGATTATTTAGATTTTTCGGATCCACTTATTGCTTCGAATTTCATTTTGATTAATTTGAAAATATTCAGATCAATCTACATTAATTAATTATACCTTCATCTCTAATTGCTCTATATTTGAATCTATTTGGATTTATTCAAATTTATTTGAGTTCATTAGGATTTTTTAAATTTATTTGGATTCATTTGGATTCATTGGGGTCATTTGGATTTTTTCTATCTGTTTGGATTCACTGTGAATTCATTTGAATGTATTTAAATGCATTTGAATTTAATTGTATTTATTTTGCATCAATTTAGAGTTGCCCTTTTTTTAAAATGATTCAGATTCATCTCACTTTTTTTTCATTCATTCGAATTTATTTGATTTTGATCGAATTTTGTTTGATTTTCTTCATGCACCCGGATTTTTCCTATGTATTTGGATTTAATTGTAATCAATGGGAAGAATTCGGAATAATTTATATTCATGTGATTATCCTAGATTTATTTAGATTTATCCAAAATATGTTGAATTTATTTACATTTGTCACAATTTATTCATATTCATTCGAATTCATCCGGTATTATTCAAATCCATTTGAATCAATTTGGAATTATTTGAATTGTCAGGATTTTATTAGGATTTTTTTTCTTTTGGAACTTTGCTTTGGATTTATTCCGATTTATTATAATTTTTTCAAGCATTCGGATTTATTCAAGTCTATTTGGATTGTTCATTTGAATTTTTATTCTTCATTCGGATTATTTTTTAAACTATTGAATTGATTCATTGAAATATAATTGGATTTTTTTATTTATATTCATATTGATCCATTCGAATGGATTTGAATTTATTCATTAAATTTATTTTATTTACCCAACACCTTTTGAGAAAATTCAGTATTTTTCTTACAAATAGTTTTTGAACTCGTGAATTTCTCGAAAATGCATAGGAAATGTTTCTGAATCCATTCCAAGAATTTTTATTTCAAAAAACAGCAAGGAAGAATTCGTCAGGCCAAGACTTCAGCTGAAAATAAAATTATTCAAACTCTGGAAAGAAGATTGGTACCTAATATGAGCCCTAGAGAAAAATAAAAAAAACTTAGCTTCGTTTTTAGAGTCTGACCATAAAAAGGTATGGCTAGAGTAAAAGAGTAATTGGAAATTCATAGCGTTTTTATTGAATTTCTACTTTCAGAAATTTCTGCAACCATAAAGTATGTGAGGAACAAATCCTAGATATTCTTCCCCAAGGGAGTACGTCACTATTAATGAAGGAGGGGATACTCGTTTCGAGTCCCTTTGAAAGCGTTCGGATTTAATTACACATTTACGAGGTAGTAAATTTTCACTCAGCCTACCTTCTATCTACGAGATTAATAAATTCATGACTGGGCTACCATATACCAAAAGGCAAACACCTTCTGCAACCCGTTCCATACAGTTAACTCGGGTACAGTTAACTTCTGGGGAGAATATTAAATTGAATATAATCTTGGGATGGTGTTATCCTTATTTCATACTTCACGAACTTTGGTATTCACAGCTTTGGAACAACGGAAAAAAAATTGGAAAGAAAACCAAACTTTTATTTTGATTGGATAAAAGTGCGTGAAAATCCATCAAGTACATATTTTTTCTTATTATCTAATGTGTATTAGTTTCCGAGATATTGAGGTTTGAGTATTTGCGTTCGAGCGCTCAGCTCGCGGAGCGTGGGATGCTCGACTCCTCACTGATGAGTAAGGACCGCTCTACTCGCCACTGTTGGAGCGCGGACCGTTCGACTCCCAACTGTGGAGAACGGATCACTCGACTCGCCACTCCGAATCCCGATTGCTCGACTCGCCACGTTCGAGCGCAAATCATGTTCGAGCGCGGACCCCGTTCGAGGCAAAAAAAACTAAACCTTGATATCTCGGGAACCAAGGCCGATTGAATAAGAAGGAAAATTACATATTCGGAAGATTTTAATGTACTTTTATAATGTAGAAATTTAGTCCAATTGACACCCCTCATTTAGCGACCTCTCCTCGTAAATTGGTTCATTCTCTGATGAAATATTCTGTAAAAATGACAGTTGAAATCTAACCAGCTTATCCTTCTATCTACAAGATGAAACTCGAGGGCGAATGTCAGATCAAATTATCGAATCGGGGTAGTGTAACCTTCACTTTTCATATTGATGACCTTTTGTCACCACAGCTTTGAAAACCAAATAACATTATAAAAATCAAAACATTGCGTTTTTAACAATTTTGTCAGAAAGATTAATTTCACTCACCTCTAGTTTTTCGAATAGATGAAAGTACATAAAAGTCAATGAAAAATGTATTTTTTATTTTGATCTAATAGGCCTTTGTTTCCGAGATATCACGGTTTGAGTATCAACGCTCGAGCGCTCAATTCACTGAGCGTGGAATGCTCGACTCCCCATTGTGGAATGCTCGACTCCCCATTGTGGAATGCGGACCACTCGTATCATCACTGGGGAGCGTGAATCAATCGTCACTGTGGAGCGCGGTCCACTCGACTAGCCACGTTCGAGCGTAGACTGCGCTCAAACTCAAAAACTAAAACCTCCATATCTCGAGAACTAAGGCCCATTGGATCTTCAGAAAAAATATGTACCCAATGGATTTTAATCTTCTTTAACCCTGTAAAAATTAGGTCGAATCGGATCACCTCATCTCACGACTTATTCTTGTCACTGGGTTCACATATATGATAAAATATTCTGTAAAAACAGCAAGGGTTCTGTTTCCATTTAGATACGATATCTCTCTTTACAAAGATTGCAAGGAGGTTTCTCTAGGGCAAGTGATCGATTTCTCGATAGCAATGAAAACCCAACGACCGGAAATTATCCAGGTTGCATCTGCTTAAGCAAGCTTCGAATGCCGCCTTATTCAAGTTCCTCTTGAACAACATTATGGATTCGTGAACAGTTATCGCTGGCGCCACTTTATTCGTCTTGCTTTCCTATTTTGTCGACATGAATTTTGAGACTAAACTTTCATGTTTTTCCAAAGACAATCAAATTATATTTTTTGTGTCGATTCGCCTTTTCGGATTGATAACTCAGCAAAAAAAAAGCTAGGACCTTGGGGACAGGCCATAGTTATAATATGTTTTCAGGGTCGCTGAAAGAAAATCCGGAGTCCGTTTTGCCATATCACGTCAGAATTTTGACATAACCTCGAAAAGCATTAACAGTCACACAAAAAGGAAAAATTATTTCTGTTGGGGGTCAGACTATGATCATAATATGTTTTTGAGGTCGCTGAAAGCGAAGCCGAAGTCCGTTTTGCCCTACCATGTCAGGTTTCTAACATAACCTCAAAAAGTCTTTACAGCTAAATTTAGTTATCGGATTTGAGTTCTTTTTTCTTGCTGATAAATATTGTTCATTCTGACTTAATGAGATGTGGATATGAAAATGGAAATGAGGATGATTTTTGAAAATCATTGCGCTGTTATCTCTTGGTATAGCTAAATTATAAATGGGAGTGCTGATACCTCCTGAGAATTCCAATAATGGAATTATACATCAAGTTATTGTGGAAACTTAGACCTCCAAGCAACTACCTCAAACCAAGGCTAAAGGACTAATCTGCTTGTTAGGAACTCCAAATCAATTAACTATTAACCCTCCCCCTCCTCCCTCTTCACAAAATAGGGCAACTGCTCTCTTGTGTAATTCTCCTTGTCTGTGTGAAATTACAATTTTATGTTCGTCTGAATTTAAACCAAAATTGAATAATAATCACTTTCGAGCCAGTAATAATCTACATTGAATTTTAATTATCAAATTTATTCCAATTCCAGTATTTATGATATTTCAAGGTACTTCAGAATATTTCAATAAACTCCAGGATAATTGACATAATGCGAAACACTTCAGGATGTTTAACGCACTCCAAAATAATAGAGCATATTCCAAGATAATTCATCATTTCAAAGTTTTTCAAAATATTCCAAGATATTCCATGACATTGCAAGATACTTTGGGATTCTTTAAGACACTGCATGATATTTCAAGGCACTTTAGAATATTTCGAAGTACTCTAGGATATTTCATTTGCTTTAAGGTACTTCAAAAACTTCAGGATATTCCACGTTCTTCAAGACACTCAAGGATATTTCGAGATACTTCACGATATTTCAAGGTACTTCAGAATATTTCAATAAACTCCAGGATAATTGACATAATTCGAGACACTTCAATATGTTTCACGCACTCCGGGATAATAGAGCATATTCCAAGATAATTCATCATTTCAAAGTGCTTCAAAATACTCCAAGATATTCCATGTTATTGCAAGATACTTCGGGATATTTTAAGACACTTCATGATATTTCAAGGTACTTGAGAATATTTCATATACTTCAAGATGCTTCAAAAACTTAAGTATATTTCACGTTCTTCTAGATACTTGAGGATGTTCCAGGTACTTCAAGACACTTCAGGATATTTTGAGATACTTCTTAATATTTCAAGGTACTTCAGGACATTTTAAGATACTTCAGGATACGTCAAGATATTCCAAGGTACTTCAGAATGTTTCAATGAACTCCAGAATAATTGACGTAATTCAGGATACTTCATGTACTCAAGATATTATACGTACTTCAGGAGATTTCAAGATACTTCAGAATAATTTAAGGTACTTTCGGATATTTCAAGATACTTCAGGATATTTTGAGGTACTTCAGGATGTTTTAAGATATTTTAGGATATTCAAAAATATTAAAGGATTATATTACAAGACACTTCAATGAATTTCAAAGTAATTCATGAAATCTCAAGATAACTTAAAGATACATTATGGTATATCAGAATACTTCAGGGTATTTCAAGATACTCCAGGATATTTGAAGGTACTTCAGGATATTTCAAGATACTTTAGGATATTTCAGAATACTTCAGGGTATTTCAAGATACTCCAGGATATTTGAAGGGGTTTCAGGATATTTCAAGATACTTCAGGATATTTGAAGGGGTTTCAGGACATTTCAAGATACGTCAGGATATTTGAAGGTACTCCAGGACATTACAAGATACGTCAGGATATTTCCAGATACTTCAGGATATTCCAAGATATTTTAGGATATTCCAAAATGTTTAAGGATTATGCGAGATATCACAACGATATTTTAGGTACTTCAGGATATTCTAGGGGATTCCGCAATATTCAAGGATTATGCGAGTTATCACAAGGCACTTCAGAGAATTTCAAAGTAATTCAAGAAATCTCAAGATACACCTCAACATACTTTAGGATATTTCAGGATACTTCAGGGTATTTCAAGATACTCCAGGATATTTGAAGGGGTTTCAGGATATTTGAAGGTACTTCAGGATATTTGAAGGGGTTCCAGGATATTGCAAGATACTTCAAGATATTTGAAGGTACTTCAGGACATTTCAAGATACGTCAGGATATTTCCAGATACTTCAGGATATTTCAAGATATTTTAGGATATTCCAAAATATTTAAGGATTATGCGAGATATCACAACGATATTTTAGGTACTTCAGGATATTCTAGGGGATTCCGCAATATTGAAGGATTATGCGAGTTATCACAAGGCACTTCAGAGAATTTCAAAGTAATTCATGAAATCTCAAGATGTCAAGATACACCTCAACATACTTCATGATATTTCAGGATACTACAGGGTATTTCAAGATACTTCAAGATATTTCAAGGTACTCTAGGATATTTGAAAGTACTTCAGGATATTTTAAGGTACTTGAGGATATTCCCAGATATTTTAGGATATTTTAAGATACTTTAGGATACTTCAGGATATTTTGAGATAATTCAGGATATATTAAGGTACTTCAGGCTATTCCAAGATACTTCAGTATATTTCAAGATACTTCAGGATGCTTCAGGATATT
>WSXT02000038.1:0-30169 GCA_011762715.2 Neuroterus valhalla
TCCCCTTATCAAATGAAAATATTGACATTTTGAACATAACTGTTCGAAAATCTTGACATTTTATAACATAACCGTTTCATTATCAAATGAAGATATTGACTTTGAGAAATTACTCTCAAAACGCATTCTTTCACTGATTTCAGATTTTGTTTATTTTCAAATCTTGAACCACAACCCTTGAATTTTTTTTTTTTTTTTGTACCATTAAGCCATAATCTCTTGCGGGGTAAGCGTAACTCGTGAAGAGTTATAATTGGTTGAGTTGAATACACGGGAGGACACCAGTCTCCTGTTTATTAAAATTGATAAAAAAAAGTTACAGAAATGAAATCGCGCTCGATAAGGAATTATTGTCACGCTACGAACTCTGATCCTTTCGGTCCTCGCACTTTATGCTCAGTCCATTTTATAGTGTGATAAATAATATACAGAATTGCAAATATTTCGAAACTTTTAAAAACGTCTAATTCTAGGAGATTTTTTATTTTGCTTTGATTTTTGACAAATGAAAGATTTAAATTAATTCACTTAAGGCTCTACCTGTCTTGAAGAATAAATTCTTATCACAATGCTCGCCCTTGAGATTCGAACCTTGCATAGTTTGGCTGGCAAATGGAATTTTCTTTTTTTTGAAGATCGTTATCACGATTGAAACGGAAAATATAAGTCTTATTGGAAAATGACACAAACAAAATTGATATATGACGTACGCCGAAGAAAAGGGGTCTTACTCTAGAAAAATCGAAATCGAGGTTTTTACACCTTCTGATCCTTTATGAGTTGCTCCTTTCATTGAAACAATCGAAAATAAATTTCGAGCGTTATTATTGCTGATAATTTAGTTTTTAGTTTCCCTCTCTCACACAAGTCGCGTGTATCGGGTCGACTTTGACCGCTCGCCCTGAACAATTTCACTTTTCAGAGTAAGCCCCCTTTCTTCGGCGCACGTCACATATAGACCTTTCTGAGGTTGATACTTTTGTTCAATAATCTTTCTTCTCGTTTCTGATGGTTTGTCTGGAAAAAAGGCAATTTTTTATTCTGTCAAGTGCGTTATCATGATTAAAACGAGAACTGTACGCCTTAACAAAAAATGTTCAACAATAAATTTGTATATTTTTTTGTAATGGACAATTTTCCTATGCAGCATGTTTTTCGTATCACGCATAGTCTGATGTAAATTTGTAGATATTTTTAAAATGTATAATTTTGTTCTCTATAGTTATCTTGCATCTTACATAGTTTAGGCAAGGAAGTGAATTTCCAAGATTTTGAAAAGCTTTTTCTATGGTTAAAACCAAAACTGTTGGTCAAAAATAGCTGGTTAATGAACTCGTTCTTTTTTTAAGGTCTCAAAAAATATGCCAAAGCACGATCAAATATAATTACTCTTTCGAAAGTTATCTTGTCTACATACACTGAAACCTCAAAGAATCGAAGGTTTCAGGCATTGCTGTCAACGACCTTGAGACGATTATCGCGATTGAACATGCATTTTACTTGGACAGAATCGAGAGTGGAGAGTGCTTCTTTTTCCAAACCCTTTTGACTGTCCACAAGTGACATTCTCGGAAGGCCGTTCATCAAGGGGCTATTCTTTGAAAGTCCAGTGTATTACAGACAGGCAGGAATACACCTTTGTAAACATCGTTTTTTCTGAATCAGGGGGTCTCGAAATCTAGAGTTTTTGAAGTCAAATTTTACATAAAATAAATACCTCCTCATTTAGAAAATTATTCCATCAAATTAAAAATGGAACTCTAGAATTCAACGACCAAATTTGAAGATCTTTTAAATGTTTCTATTGAAATAGAGAAAAAAATGATACAAGACTAAAATGATACAAGAACAAAAGAGGAGGGAAGAAAAATAAGGAGTCCACTTCAAAATCAATTTCCTTCTTTCAATTCTTTCCCCTCTTTTATCTTTGTGGCATTTTCTTGTCTAATTTCGATGGGCACATTTGCTTGTCCAAATTTAGTCGGTGAATTCTCAAATGTTCTTTTTCAAGCTTTGCTTCTTTTGGGAGGGTATACATATACTCTGAGCGAGGCGACCTAACTGGGAAAAACGGGGGCAGCCCGTCCCGAGAAAATGGACGCACAAAGGGACACCCGACACCCGCAGCTACCCCCCTCTCGCCCCCCCCCCCCCCCCTCTCTCTTTCTCACTCCCTGCCGTTCTGGAGGCCGATGTAGTATATGTGCAGTAGACTCTGCGCTCCCCGTTCTTACATGTCTTCCTTTCGCCCACTCTTGACGGCGCGGCGCACACTCGACGCACCGCGTGTGTGTATTGAACATGTACTTACGCGTTGCGCGCGAGTAAAGGCATTTATAATAAATAGTTCTGATAAAGATTCGTCTGAAAGTTCATGTGTACATATAACACTTGAAACTGACAAACTTTATTAATTTAAAGTTCATGCCATTCATGTATGAACCAATGGTCGGTGAAGAATTGAGAATTATTGAAAATTGGTCATTCATATTGCGAACATGTGGGACTATATTATATATTTATTTCTAATCCAGATACTAGAACGATTAAAGTTTCAAATTGTTCTGCAATATCTGTAAAAATTTACACTTTCCAGGCATATACAATGGCTTCTTTTTTTCTTTGTGGCGATCTCGATATTTTCGTATCGTTTTTTTTCATTGCGGAACACGTTGTCAAAAACACTAGGGTGCTTCTTTTTCTACAAATTCGATATCTTTCGAAAATTCAGAAAGTATGTCACTAAACTTCTTCTCAAATGCAGAAGACTACCTTCAAATATAACGATTCCAACGAAGTTAATTTGATCATAAATGTTGGATTACCTTCATAAATTTTTTCAATTTTTTCCGATGGCTTTTCTCATGAAAAAGATGCTATGAGGCGATATGAAACGCAATCCGCTTAATAAATAATAAAATCTTTCATCCATCCCCTATGAGGTTCATCGGATTACAATTATATTAAACAGCGGATAATTAAATTATAATAAAGGATGAATTAGTTCTTTGTCAGGAGGTACGACGAGAATAATATCGATTTATTAGATCTCCACCTCATTTACACCCTTTTTGGGTTTTTACATATCTACATTACTCTTCACAGGAGATCGTCTGTCATCAATCCCTTCAACTTGGATCCCTTTCCTAAAATCATCTTTTGCACCTCTTTTCATAATTACCCTTCAAGCTATGCCTGTCAACTTCAATCCCATGGGGTTTTCAGTTTTCCGAACCCCTATCGTTCCGAGACAGATTTTTTTTCGAAACGCTAGTATTCGCCTGAACATTTGGTCAGAGGTGTAGAAAATTGCATGAAACCAGAACTCCCTAACGCAGCAGATTACAGACAGACGATTTGGGATGTCAAGATTCGATAGCATCGAGTGCCGACAATTATCCTCTTCATCAAATCTCCCGCTCATTGGTAGTAGAACGTAGTAGAAACATGACCAAGTAAGAATTCCAAACGGTTATCCGCCGGTCAACAAACAAAATGATACGTGAAAAGTGACATTGACATTACCGAATGAGATGTTTGATATATGTGTGTACGAATGAAAACAAAGGAATTCTAAATACATTGTACACAACCTGAAGGATCTGTATCAAGTATACCTACTCATCAATTTGAAGCGAAACATAAGCAACTTAGGAAAAGCGCGATCAGGTAACTGGTCAAGAGTTGCTCATTGTCGGAGTTTCTGCACGCTGAGCATTTGGATTTGTTTAGGACTTCAAACTTTAAGAGTCTAACTTTGAGAGTTAAGTTCAGTGGGAGAGGTAAAGAGAAGCAACAATCAATTTGCAAAATAGCGATTCCCGTTAAAATCGTATTTTTCTTTAAGAATTAGCTGCACTTTTAGGGATATGCAAGAAGAGATAGAATTTTCGGTAACCACGCCAAGCATGTATATTGTATAATAGCAACGATAAAGATGAGATAAAGAAAATCCGCAAATGAATTTTTTAAAAAGATTATATTTGAATTCGAGTTTTGGTATAGAAATGATATTGAATCTAACACTTGTTTCGGAATAATAGGTGTGGCGGGACCATCTTTGCCTATTGAACCATACCACGCATTGTTTCAAAAAAACGGAAAGGACTGCGTGATTAGTTCTATCATAGAGAAAGAGCCCTGAATGATCCCTAAATTTCCAGAAAACATCCCGAAATAGAATTATGAAACAGTTCAGAAGTTACAGGTATAGCTGGATTAGCTTTATATGAAGTCAGCGCGCAGGCTATTCTTTATGAAAAATCTTAGAACCCAAATTCAAGACTTACAGCCCAGAAAAGCCCTTAAGTAGCTAGCCTCTTATTACAGCAAAGTTAAAAGTTTGATTTTATGAAAGGCAGGGTTAGGTTGAGATCTGTCCGAGTAAGATTCAATGACTACTATGGAGTGTTCAGAGGGAGCTAATATTTCGACTCAGAATTGGGACCAAATTTTGTAACACACGGTTTGGTCTCTACTTTTACTCTATAGTTTTGTCAGTGAACAAAGTTTAACAGTTGGAACTGATCGAGAGCTTATTTTTTCCACTAATTGGAACTTTTACGTTATAATCCTCTAGATCAATATACCAAGAGTGAGTCGAAGCATTCAACAGAACAGGATAGTAGGCCATGTTCTTTTACGACTATTTACATTCCTTCTGACGATAATTATGGGGCCATGACTTCAATTGGATACAACAATGATAATACATTGAATATTAAGAAAGAAATCATTCAAGGTATTTCTACATTCGTAATGAAAATATCTTCACGATTACGATCAAATAAAAGCTGCAACTTATAATTTAGTAAATTTCTAGATTTAGAGGTAAGCCCGATAGAAGAGCACAATCTTCTTCCTCATAAAAATCAATTAGAAGAGAAAAGTATAAAATCTGAAATTTTTCCTGAAAATAATTCTGAAGCGAAAACTTCAACTAATTATGAAATTGACAAAAAGTTGAATATCAGGGAAGAAATTATCCAAGGTACGACTAGGCTTGTAACTGAAACATCTTACTGATATCTCTGAAACAAAAATTGCAAATCAAATTTTGGAAAATTTTCAGATCATGAGATAGACCAGAGTGGAGAGCATAATCTAAGTTCTGACAAAAAACGTATAATTACCAAAATTTCTCCTACTAATGATTCTGGTGCAAAGACTTTAGTTAAATACGATATTGACGAGACATTGGATATCAAGGAAGAAATCATTGAAGGTATGGCCAGATTTGTAACTAGAATATCTCGACGAAAAATTTTGATCAAAAATTGAAATTTGCGGAAATTTCCAGATAATAAGATGCATCAGAGCGGAGAGCAAAGTATAATTTCTGAAAGAAATCATCCGGACGTCAAATTTATGAGTACTGGAATTTCTTCTGCTAATTATTCTGGTGCCGAACCTTCAAATGAATACGAAACATTGTATATAAAGGAAGAGATAATCCAAAGTATAGCTGAATTTAGAACTCAAATATCTCGAGAAAAAACTATAAAATCAGAAATTGCATTATACATTTTGGTACATTTTCAGATCAAGGGAATGCAGGTCAACAACTTGATAAAAACTATGAGTCAAAATTGTGTACCGTCTATAAAGAAAATGCTCATAATTTGATTGATGTTGATAAACTAAGGAATGATATGGAGCAGAAAATTCGAGAATTAGGGCATGAAACGGGTAGTAAGCGTAGCTTTTCAGAACACATGAATTCGCGCCGCTTACATCTGACATCACAAATGCGACATTTGACGAGGCATTTTTGTGACACATGTGCTATTAGTTACAGTCGTTCAAGTACTTTAAATGCTCATAAACGCGAAGAACATGGAACAGTTAAACCTCAATTTATTTGCGATTTTTGTGGGCATAAATCTAAAAGGAAGTATCATTTATCGAAACATATTAGTTTACGCCATCTAGTGACATCAAACATAAAACACTCAACGAGGCAATATTGCGACAAATGTTCTCGTAGTTACACTCATTCAAGTAGTTTAAATAAACATAAACTTTTGAAACATTCAGCAGTCAAACCACGATTTACTTGTGATCTTTGTGGACATGAAACTAAAAGAAAGTGTCACTTGTCGGAACACATTATTTCACGCCACTTACAGACATCGGGAACAAGACATTACTGCAACAAATGTTCTCGAAGTTATACTCGTTTAGGTGATTTGAATATACACACTCGTTTAGAACACGTAGCATTCAAACCGATATTTACTTGCGATATTTGTGGGCACAAAACAAAGAGAAAAGGTAACTTGTCACAACACATTACTTGTTGCCACCTGCTGACACCGGAAACACTGAAGACGACGAGGCATTTTTGCGACAAATGTTCTCGGAGTTACAGTCGTTTGGATAGTTTGAATGCGCATAAACGTGTAGAACACGCTGCAGTGACACCACAATTTACCTGCGAAATTTGTGGACATAAAGCAAAGTGGAAGAGCAACTTGAAGGAACACATTACTACATGCCACTCACTGACATCGAAAATGGAACACTCCACCAAGCATTATTGCGACAAATGTTCTCGTAGTTACAGTCGCTTACGTGCTTTAAATGCTCATAAGCTTTCAGAACACGCAGGAGTCAAACCAAAATTCACTTGCGATATTTGCGGACATATAACGAATAGTAAAAAAAACTTGTCACGACATGTTAGTTCACGTCACTCGTCGAGGCATTATTGCGACAAATGTTCTTGTAGTTACACACGGTTACATACTTTGAATTCTCATAAACGTTTGAAACATTCAATTGTCAAAACATGATTTATTCGTGGGAAATTTGTAATTTGCTTCACAAGTTCTGTAGCTTCTACAATAGAACAGCCAGTGTTTTAAGAGCAAAAAATTAGAATTTTTTGGTAAGCCTCTATCCCGCTGTGTAACGTATCTATCGCGGACATTCAAGCTTGCCAAATGTTGGATGCAAATGCTAAACGTGAACTACTTTATAAAAATTGCAGAAAAAGTTTAGCATCTTATTCCATAACAAACTGCCAATCTTCAAACATTTGGATCCTGAAAAAGTCAAATCGATCTTATAGAACCATTTTTTGAATCTTCGAAAGAATTTCTTACGAGTTTTTTCCACTAGAAAAGAAGCTTATACATCGGGTTACAATAAGATACCATTCTAGAACAAGAATTCGTTGTGTGCACCAGCTCTTGCAAAAGCTGAAATTCCTTCACAGCAGAGAGTTTCTCCATATTGGTCAACACAGATTGGTTAAGGAAAGAAAACAAGGTTGTTTTGAGACAATTTAAATGAATGTGTGTAGGAACCGCGTACGTACAAAGTGAAACTTAGCCACGAAGAATTAATAGGCACTTCACACTACCATCACAATCATGAAAACGAGGTTCATAACACAGAAAGTATATGTATGCAATAAAATGTAAAACCTGTTCGGATAATTTCTGCAAATTGAAGTACACACTTGTCGGAAATCTCCGTGCTTACGGGGCGGGTAAACTTAGTGCTACGCTCAACGCACGCATGCCCACTGTGTGTGATCAATCTGGTCAGAATTTCAATTTATAAAAACTGAGGTGAGGTATTCTCTGCCGTGTAGCAATCCCTGGCTCGAAGGCCTTGTAATTCATTTCATTACTTCATGTCCAATGGTTCTGCAATATGTTCACTTTAAACATGATCATGATATTTGAATTCTTAAGTGATTTCAATTCAACCAGAATGCTCCATGCATGAATATTCCAGACCAATTATGCTAACGAACAGCTTGGACCTAATTAACAAAACCGTAACACATATTTCCTTATTAGGAATTTGTCAATAAAATACCCCGAGGAACATATTTATTTACTGTAAAAAGCAAACTATTTCAACAAATATGAAGTCGTGGGTTTAGAGATTCAAAATCCTCCAGGAATAAGTACGTCAGGCATTGCTTTGAGGCTTATTATGAGAGTTGGGGTTATTGGGAATTCTGGGAAGGGATTTGAGTTGAAGAGTTTAATGTCTGATGATCTCCTGTGGGAGGGATGAATATAGATATGTAAAACCCGAGTGGAAAGTCTAATCTAATATATTTGTTTGAAAAAAACTTGTGCAAACAGTAAACGCATGTATAGGGCGCATCAAAACGATCGGCCGAATGGTCAAAGACGGTAGATGACTCCAAGTGACTCCTATCCTCGAAATCAATGATAATCTTAGAAATACCTTACCATCCATACAAAAATTTTTGTGATTTTTACATTTCCAATCTCAATGAGATGGTAATTATTTTATGTGAAACGATTTTTACAAAGGTATCTATCTGTAATCTGCAGACTCGATAACGAGGAGAAATAATAATGAGCAAAATTACCTACCTCAAAAAGGTGTAAACATTTTTGTCAATCATTTTCCGATAAGATGCATATTTTTCGTTTTAATCGTGATAACGATTCTTAAAGAATGAAGAATTCTATTTGTAATTAATTTAAAATCTTTCATTCATCAAAAACCCGGAACAAATTTATTACTCTTCTAAGAAGTAGAGGTTTTTAATAATCTTTGAAAATTTGCAACTCTGTATACAGATTAAAGCATTACAGAATAACATGGATCAAGCACGAAGCGCGAGGACTGAAAGAATGCCCTCATGCCGATCGAGCATGAAGCGCGAGATCCGAAAGACGCGCGCAATTAGAATGTGCCCGCGCAGCAATCACATGCTGCGATCACAAACTTATTAGTTTTTTCTAAACTTATTAATTTTGGGAGTTGCAAAAAATTTCCGTGATAACCTTCTTCTCATGAAAGGAGGTGCTTCTGGTTCGATCGTGTACAAAACTACGAATCTCGCCAACGTTTCGCGAACTTGAAAGTTCGCAAACCGTAACTTTCGCGAAATTTCGACAAGAATTGTGATTTTTTACACGATCGAAGCCCAACTCACCTCCTTTCATAATAATGGATTATCGTGGAAGCGTCTTCCGAAGACACATAGGTCAGTCTTGGTGATCAGTGTTATTGATACTCCGAGTGTCACTAGGCCAAAAAGACGCTGGTCGTTGAGAGATAGAATTGAAAGAACTCCAAAGGAAGCGACGGTACCAATAAACAATGAGGGAATCTCTCATAATTGTGAAAGCTCAGGAAAATTCACGCAGCTCAAACGTGACGATAAAAATTCACAGCGAACTATCCAAGAACTTTGTTCTATAGTAATGGTTTTGAAAAAAGGATAAACGCGGTAGCCACTGATTTAAGAGGAAAAATCAGAATGTTCGATGAAACAAACAACAAAGTTAGCTCACTGAGAAGGATGAATGATATACGTTTTCAGATCGTTGAAGGGGGGATTAAGGACAATCTTGGGTCGTACAAGAATCACTAATGAGCAGATTCTAAACCCAATTTTTGAGGAGAGATCATCACCGATTAAATTTTTGGAAGAGTCAGCGGATTTTTGGGACGCCGTCATACCCACCAGAGCACAGAGTGCATGTATTTTCGGTAGCTGTCTGAAAGGCACGGTTTAGGACTGGTGAGATTCGATAAAGGTGGATAGCGATGATATCGGGGAATTCTGTCAAAAATTCAAAGAAAGATATTGGAACGAAACGACACAACACAAAATCAAGTCAAAACTGAAATTCGGCTATTATTCGTCCGCTTTAGAGACGTCAGTGGCAACATGTCTAATAAAAACGATAGACATCGAAGGACTCACTCGAATTACCACCCTCCACGGAATGTTAGAATTATTGGAAAAATATGAAAAGTGAGGGTCATTAAACAATAGGAAGCCAGATACACAGAATAATAAACAAGGATATGAAAGCTAGATAAATAAGCTCAGCAACTCTAGCACAAACTTCAAAAATAATAGAAACGATCCGACAGGGGCAGATTCAGGCAAAGGAGAAAACCTGGAGAAGAATCCTAGAGATTTACAACCAAGGGAGACGAGGTCTTTGGAGGCCCTGGAGATGAATTCGGAGAATGCGATCCTGCATTTTCGGAAGAGTCAATGAATATCATTCAGGAAAACTTTTAATGTCTGTGTCCCCAGCTGGATGAACATGTGCCAGAAAATGTCCACGAAGCAAATATAAGCATTTTTAAGAATTGTCCAATAATCCCTATTGTGGGAGTATCGGTTGTGGGAGCTACAGGAGGAAGGTCAATAAGATTACGTAAGTAGGTCTTTGTTCATATAAAGTTCGTAGATATTGAACATCAATGTGTCCTATTGGTAGTACCACAACTGACTGAACAATGCGTATCTGGGGTTGATATTTTGGAGCCTTTGAGTGGAGTCATAAACTTAAGAGAAGAAACCCTGACTCTGCAAGAGGATAATAAAAATGTTACTCTAAAAACAGACGAAGAAACGACGGAATATACTCCCATGTAAAATGTGCACCAAACCTTACTAACTGAAGGCGAGATATCCAAAGAAAAACTATAAATTGTAGATGTAAAAACTAATATAGATGGAAATGAGTACACACCACCAGAATACAAGTTCAAGTATAAAGATCTTGTCTGAAATACCGCGACATTTTTGTGTTTAATTTTTTCAGGAATTCAATCAGAAAACCAATACACGAACTCTCACAATTGATGATGCTACAATCATCATGGAGTCCCCAATAAAACCGACTGACACTCATGAAAAAGATTTCCTCTGCTATCCAATGCTCGGAAAATGCATTTCTTCATTATATGTTTTTATAATATTATAACGAAATTATTTTTTTCCCAAATGTTGAAATTGATTAATTTTGAATAGAAATCCGGATGATTATGATTGTTCATGCGTAAACTTTCAAATACATTCTGAACAGAATAATAAAAAAAGAGTATAAGGAACCATAAGGATGTTAGTTTATAATATGGATATCGTATTATAGTGCAGTACATGTGATACCCAAAACTTGGGATAACATTATTTTTACCTATTTACAAAGGATCACGAGGCATTTGTTGTAAAAAGATCGGTAACGATAAATCCCAAGCGTTTCCAGGTGCGGATATTTCATACATTCCGAATATGTCAGTGCAACGTTTCGTGCTCAAGAGTAATATTGTTAACATCGATAAGTTTGAACTTTCTACGTTTGTATATAAAAACTAATTTTTTTCAAAGGTTCAGTGATCATTTTTTCATTAAAATTTACATTAATTTAGTTCCTTCCTGAAATATAGAAGGGCGATAAATAAATAGAAATAGATGTTTGTTATTTATCGACGAAGAATCTAATAGCGTATAAAGAGAAAATTTTCCCGCTTGTAATTTTCGGAATAACTTCATCATTGAACTCTAAACGAGAACTAAAAATAATAATATTTCCAATATGAACCATGTATACACCCCTACACGAAGAAATATTTATACCTCTGCATTCAGCAATTAGCTTCACGTGAACTCAGCACGCAAGCTATTTCTTATATAAAATTTCGAAGCTCAAATCTTTGGCCCTATAGATTCCTTCAGCCCTTATTACCATCAAATGTTGGTATAGAAGTGGAATTGAATTCAACACTTGTTTCGGAATAAGAGGTGTGACAGGACCATCTTTGCATGTGAAACCATACCGCGCATTGTTTAAAAAATAAAACAGAGGACTGCGTAATTAGTCCGAGCATAGATTAAGAGCCCTGAATTATCTCTTAACTTCAAAAAAACAACCCGATATAAAATTATGGAACAGTTTTGAAATTACAGGTATAGCTGGACTAGTTTCATGTGAAGCAAGCGCTCAAACTATTCCTTATGAAAAGTATCAGAGCCCAAAATTCGAGACTTACGGCCTCTAATACTTAGGGTTTGGTCTCTGTACTGTTACTCTATGGTTTTATCGATGGGCAAAGCTAACAGCTGGTACTGATAGAGAGCTTAGTTCTTTACTAATCAGAACTTTTACGTTATAAAACCTCTAGATCAATAAACCAAGAGTGAGTCGGAGCAATAAACAGTACAGTATAGTGGGCCATGTTCTTAGACGACTATCAACATTTCTATCGGCCGTAATTATGGTGCAAGGACTTCCATTGGATACAACACTGACAATATATTGTATATTAAGGAAGAAATTATCGAAGGTATTTTTGATTCGTAACCAGAATATCTTTACGAGAACGATCAAATAAAAATTTCAATTTATAATTCGATGAATTTTTAGACCCAGAGGCAAATCCGATGGAAGATCACAATCTTATTTCTCAGAAAAATAAACGGAAGGAAAATGTATAAAATCTGATATTTTCTTCGGAAGTAATTCTAAGGTCAAAACTTCATTTGACTGTGAAATTGACAAGAAGTTATGTATAATGGAAGAAATCATTCAAGGTATAAACCGATTCGTAACCAAACGGAAAATATTAGACTGAAATTGCAAATTAAATTTTGTGAAATCTTCAGATAATGAGAGAGACCAAAGCGGAGAGCATAATCTACCTTCTAAAAAAAATGAAGTGGATGAAAAACTTATAATCATGAAAATCTCTCCTTCCAATGATTCTGGTGCCAAGACTTTGATTAAATACGAAATGGACGAGACATTGGATATCAAGGATGGAATCATTCAAGGTATAAACAGATTTTTAACTAGAATATCTTAACGAAAAATATCGTTCAAAAAGTACAAATAAAATTTGAAAAAATTTCAGATAATAAGATGGACCAGAGCGGAGGGCGCGATATACTTTTTGAAAGAAATCATTCGTGCGACAGATTTATAAAAACTGAAATTCCTTCTGACAATTACTCTGGTGCCAAACCTGCTGTTGGATACGAAACATTGTATATAAAGGAAGAAATAATCCAAAGTATAACTAAATTTGTAACTCAAATATCTTGACATGAACTATAAAGTCAGAAATCGCATCGTACATTTTGGTATATTTTCAGTTCAAGGAAATGCAGGGAAGCAGAAAACTCAGAAATCAAGGCATGAAGCGCATAGAAAAGTTAGCTCCTCGAAACACGTCACTTCAAGCCGATTACTGTCATCAAAAACGACACTGGAGACCAGGCATTTTTGCGACGCATGTTCTCGCAGTTATAGTCGTTTAGGTACTCTGAACGCTCATAAACGAGTAGAACATGGAACAGTTAAACCACAATTTACTTGCGATTTTTGTGGGCATAAAACGAAAAGGAAGTATCACTTGTCAGAACACATTTTACGCCATCTAGTGACGTCAAAAACAAAAAACCCAACAAGGCATTATTGCGACATATGTGCTCGTAGTTACAGTCGTTTACATGCTTTGAATGCTCATAAACTTTCAGAACACGCAGGAGTCAAACCACCATTTACTTGCGATTATTGTGGACATAAAACTAAGAGAAAATATTGTTTGGCGGAACACATTAGTTCACGCCATCTAGTGACGTCAAACATAAAACGCTCAACGAGGCATTATTGCGACAAATGTTCCTGTAGTTACAGTCATTTGAGACATCTGAATGATCATAAACGTTTGGAACACGCAGAAGTTAAGCCACAGTTTTCTTGCGATATTTGTGGACATAAAGCAAAGAAGAAATTCAACTTGTCACGACATATTACTTTATGTCATCCAGTGACGTCAAACGTAAAATACTTAACGAGTTCCAGCAGTTACAGTCGTTTAGGTTCTTCGAACTGTCATAAACTTTCAGAACACGCAGGAGACAAACTAAAATTCACTTGCGATATTTGTGGACATAAAACTAAGAGGAAGTATAACTTGGCGGAACACATTAGTTTTCGCCACTTACAGACACCGGAGACGAGACATTATTGTGACAAATGTTCTTGTAGTTACACTCGGTTACATGCTTTGAATTCTCATAAACGTTTAAAACATATAACAGCCAAAACATAGTTTATTCGGGGGAAATAAGTTAGTTTAGTAAATTGAACCCAAGGTTGGGTAATTGACAAAAAAGTACCACTAACTTCAATGTTACATATTTTCGCCATTTTTTGAATATTTGAAGATATTTCGTATGGAATGTTTACACTATAAAATTAGATCTTTCATTAAGGTGCTTCATCAAGGATATGCTTTCGCCGAGGGGAAAATTCTCTTACACTGGTCACTATTCGAGGAGTACGGCGGGTCCGATTTTCCAGGCGCAAAAATTACTTGATTTTAAATTTCAACAAAAACAAATAACGCAATATTCGGAAAAGAGCCGTCTGAAAAAGGCTTCATTACGGTCTAAAGATGAGGCGGGAAAAATATTACAACTTACGATTTACCAGTGTAAGAGAACTTTCCCCTCAGCGAAAGCCTATCCTTGATGAAGCACGTTAAGTTACGGTAAGGTCTCTTTTTGAAACCGGAATTCATTGAGTACGCCCGCTTTTGCAAAGCGGATAATCCTTCACAGCATTGAGTTCCTACAGATCGATCAATAGAGAGTGGTTGAGAAGAAAGACTCAAATTTGTCATGAGACTATCAAATGGAATGTGTGAGAAATCGCACACGTCAGAAGTGGAACTTCTGCAACGAAGAAAAAATGCAAACTTCATACTACTACCGCAATCATGAAAACGACGACATGTCTACTACTGTGCAGTGCGTGTGAGTAAAAATAGTAGGCAAGTGTCACTGTACACAAGCCTCACTGTTTTGACATTTCACAACGCGTCTATAGAAGTTTCACTCTGAAATTTTATTTTATACAAACTTAGTTGAGGTAGAGTCTGCCATTGGCAAATCGGTTGCTCTAAGGTCCTGTAATTTATTCTATGACATGATCATAAAATTTTGATGAATAGGTGATTTCGATTTCAAGTAATACTCTTTTCATCAATATTTGAGACCAACTAAGCTATCAAACAGTTTGGAACTCATTAAAAAACCGTATCACATATTTTCTAAATAAGAATTTTTTAATTTACATATTAGAACACCAAATATGTTCTCATAAAACTTAAGTCTAAAATATTTTGGATTAAAAAAAATATGCAGAATAAAAACATACATCATATTGGAAGTATTTTATTAGATTTTTCTAAAACGAGAAGAAAATTTTATACATATACCCTTTGGCGAATGTTTGGGTACATTGAAAATAGGCAGTTACATTGTACAAAGCACAGCTATTTCAAGGATCTACTTTGGTATTTCATACGTACTTTCATCTTTTTATTTTATAGAATGTTGAACAGTGTTCGATATGAATTCTAGATAAAGAAACCTTGTCAGTCCGAACTTAATGCTCAAAACTTTCTTGAATTTCTCCATCTTTCTCTTCTTTTTGAAAAATCTTAATTCTTTATAATAAATGATTTTCGGTTCTGCACTCAAACATTTAGAGCGTTTCTTCCTTTCAACTAAGTTTTGATCAATACTCATATTTTATTTTACATATTTTTTATTTGACAACAGCTTACCGATGCATAAAAATACATAGTGCTTGTCGTGATATTTGTTTAGGTCATATGACTTATACAAAGGAGTTGAAGTAAATGATGAGCAACGTCATTACAATTAATATATTTAACCTATTTACTATACAAGTAAAACTCCTATAGCTACGGAGACATTATGAAGGCCCTGATCTCCAGTATCCCAGACAAGTATTTAGCTATACGGGATATGTAATTTTTCTCTATCCGGAGGATTTTAAAGCGCAATCCAGAATGGATCAGAGGCTGTGAGACTGACCGCTGACTAAATGAAATCATTTCTGACATATCTATACATAAGACACTCCGCCAACAAATGAAACAAATTCTCTTCCACTATCAGATTGCATATTGTGCAGAGCAAGAAGTCTAACGAATCTAAACAGCAATTCGCCATGAAAGTACTGCTGCCCCAACGGATCGATCCAAAATGAGGCAGCACCTGGAGGTGGATGTCTAACTCAGCCTGGAAAGGTCAGCATCTCTAAGATACGACTCGAAATTCGTCAGAATTAAATCTTTGTTTGTTTGCAGACTGATCAAGTCCGAACCAGGCCGTAAGGCTTCCATTGCTACCAAAGTGAAGAGATTCTTCAACTGTAGAACCCAATTGTATTTTGGAATTGCCTTACCCGAGTCCAGAAGGACCTGAAGACGCTTTAAGCAAACTTTAGGGCGCTTTTCTTCCCCCATACCCAGAATCTTCTTCAGCCAATTTGAGGCCATCTTTAATATATTATATGCTAGCAGGACATGACCCGACTCTAGATTTAACGCGTATCGCGGGATGTGCGAAGGCAAGCGCAGGACTCTTCTGAATAATGCAGTGTGGATTGCCTATACTTCCTATCAGTATCTGAGGCCCCAGATCCCTATGGCATGAAAAAGTACACTTGAGATAAGGCTCTGGAACAGCATTAGTTTCGAACGCCAAGTTTCCTGCCACGTTTGTAGAACAATACAATTACCATATGCAGGCCTTATCTTGAAAAAAATGACTGCTCTCCAGAATTCCGCTGATCCTCTAGCTGTTTCGAGAGCATTCTGGAAAGCCTCCTCATAGCCAGCCTTCTTAGTATTTATCAAAGATATGTACGCATTTTTTTCTGAGTTGTATTTAAGAATATCTGCTTGCGCGAACATAGATCTTCTACAAACTTTCAGGCTCTTTTGTACCTTTTTTCTTCTTTTAAGACATGCCCAATCATGCGCGATCAGAGAGTGACAAACTATCAGAGGGAACCTCCCTCCTGTCCCCTCACCATATCAGTCTCGTAGACGGACTCGTGTGACACACTTCAGCAGTTCTCTTCCCACTTATACCTATACTTGACAAGTCTACGCAGAGCGGGACTTGGTCAGAGCGAGAGGCGATAGGAGCAACTCTAAAACCCTGAATCATACCGATGTAAGGGGGAGTGCAAGCCGCAAGATCAATGGTACTCCTACCCTCGCTAGAAAGACGAGTGTAACTTGCCAACCCTTGCTCCAGCATCTTTTTCTTCCCAAAGATGACTTCTTATTTGCCTTTCTTGTTTCGACTTGTCACTTGTCACCGAGAGGCTCATAGCCGAAAAGTTACTTACTTTTCCAAGTACGCCAGGCCACCTTGGCGTTGGTAAACATGTCACGAACAGATAGTGTAAGGTCTCTGTTGACAGGTTCCTTGTCCTTAAGTTTGTGCATTATTATATTTTTTGCACAAGCATCTCTCCGTAGGTGAAGAAGTTCTTCCTGTAGGAGCTTGACATCCCCCTCCAGCGCAGTGTTTCTCCTCTCAAGCTCATCGTCCTTAGTTGCCGACGTATCCTCTTTAATAGAAGCCAGGAGAACTTCAAAGCTCAAAACGTCAGGGAATTTCTTCCCTGGTTCTCCCATCTCCCGATAGGGCCCTTGTGCTATATCGAGATGTGACTATGAAATTGAAAGATAATTCATTTTTGAATAATTCAAAGAATGAAAAAACTCCTGGGCTATAAAAGTACGCGATTGTAGGCAGTCCTTTATCTCCTTCCAACCTTCAAATTTCCGTAACGAACCGAACTCTTCGTACGGTTCCTTCAATTTTTGGTAACCGAAGAAAATAATTTCGGCATATATTCTGGCAGCCAAACACTTGTTTCGGCAGCCAAGACTTGTAAGTTTTTCTTTTGATAGAAAAAAAAACCAAATAGAAAAGTCAAGTTTCCCGCAAAACTATACAAGATAGTTTTATTAATTCTGCTCATAATGAATTATACTATCAAATCAAATATTGGAGTAATCAGGAAAAATAAAATTTATGCTTTGTTTTGCCACATCTAAACAAGCAGTTCCAGGTTTAAGTATATAAACTAATATATAAAATATTCAAAGACGTTTTGAACAAATTTATGTCGAGTGCGAAGCAGGAGATACGCGATGAGAATGTATTCGTTAAAGCCGAAGAAGATCCAACAAAAAAGGATTCGCAATCATCGACTTGCAGCAGCCGAAGTTTTGCTCCTCAGTTCCAAAAGATCTATACATAAATATAGGGGAGAACAAAGACCGAGGATGAAGTGCGCGGTGCATTCATTACCGATCGCAAAGCGCGAGATTCAACAATTAAGGCACGCTTAATTTTGCGAGGCGCGCGTAAAACATTTTCACGAAAACGATCGAATAAGATATGCAATTTTTGATTTGGTGAAATTTCAGATCTAGAGGTGAACGCGTTAGAAGAGCAGAATGTTCTTTCGCAAAAATGTCAATCGGCAGGAAAATGCGGAAAATCTGAAATGTTTTCTGAAAAGAATTTTGAGGAAAAAATTTCCATTGACCACGAAACTGACAAAAGGTTGGATATCAAGGGAGAAATAATGCAAGGTATGAACTGATTTGTACTTAGAATGACTGAACGAAAAAAATTGAAAAAAATTGCAGATAAAATTTTGGAAAATTTTCAGATAATGAGATAAACTGGAATATAGAGCACAATGTACTTTCAGAAAGAAATATATTGGACGAAAATCTCATTAATACCAAAATTTCCCCTACTAATGATTCTGGTGCCAAGTCCTTGATTAAATACGAAATTGACGAGACATTGGACATCAAGGAGGAGATCTTTCAAGGTATGACCAGATTTGTAACTTTATTTTCTCAACGAGAAATACTGACTATGAATTGCAAATCAAATTTTGGAAAATCTTCAGATGACGAGATACATCAGAGCGGAGAGCAGATCATACTTTCTGAAAGAAATCATTTGGACGACAAATTCATAAGTACTGGCATTCCTTCTGCCAAATATTCTGCTGCCAAAACTCTATTTGGATACAAAACATTGTATGTGGAGGAAGAGATAATCCAAAGTATAACTGAATTTGTTACTCAAATATCTCTACAAGAACTATAGAATTCAGAATTGCATTTTATATTTTGGTATACTTTTAGATCAAGGGAATTCAGGTCAAAAAAGTAATAAAAACCATGAGGGAAAATTGTGTACCGTCTACAGAGAAGATGCTCAGAATTTGATTGATGTCAACAAACTACGGAACCATATGGAGCACAAAATTCAGAAATTGAGGCATAAAACGGTCAGGAACAGAAGCTCTTTAAAATACATTAATCCAGGCCACTTACTGTCGTCAGCAACAAGGCATTTTAAAAAGCATTATTGCAACGAATGTTCTCGAAGTTACAGTCGTTTAGATAGTTTGAATGTTCATAAACGTTCAGAACATGCAGTAGTTAAACCACAATTTACTTGCGATATATGTGGTCATGAAACAAAGAAGAAGAGTTATTTGTCACAACACATTACTTCATGCCATTTACTGACATCAAAAATAAAACACTCAACGAGGTATTATTGCGACAAATGTTCTCGTAGTTACAATCATTTAAGTAGTTTATATAAACATAAACTTTTGGAACATGCAGCGGTTAAACTGCAATTCACTTGCGACTCTTGTGGACATAAAACTAATGAGAAAAGTAACTTGTCAAAGCACATTAGCTCATGCCACTTACAGGCATCAAAAGTGAAACGGTCATCGAGGTATTATTGCGTCGAATGTTCTCGTAGTTACACTTCCTCAAGTAGTCTACATAGACATCAACTTTTGAAACATGCAGCGTTCATACCACAATTTACTTGCGATTTATGTGGACATAAAACTGGAAGGAAGTGTCACTTGTCGCAACATATTATTTCACGCCACTTACAGACTCCGGGAACAAGATATTATTGCGACAAATGTGCTCGAAGTTATACTCGTTCAGGTGATTTGAATCTACACATACGTTTAGAACATGCAGCAGTCAAACAATTATTCACTTGCGATATTTGTGGACATAAAACCAAGAGAAAAGGTAACTTGTCACAACATATTACTGGTTGCCACTTACTGACACCGGAAACACGGAAGACGGCGAAGCATTTTTGCGACAGATGTTCTCGGAGTTACAGTCGTTTGGATAGTTTGAATGCGCATAAACGTGAAGAACACGCTGCAGTGAAACCACAATTCACTTGCGATATTTGTGGACATAAAGCAAAGAGGAAAGGCAATTTGTCAGAACACATTACTACATGCCACTCACTGACATCGGAAAGGGAACACTCCACCAAGCATAATTGCGACAAATGTTCTCGTAGTTATAGTCGCTTACGTACTTTAAATGCTCATAAGCTCTTAGAACACGCTGAAGTCAAACCACGATTCAATTGCGATGTTTGCGGACATGAAACGAATAGTAAACAAAACTTGTCGCGACATGTTAGTTCACGCCATTTGACGAGGCATTATTGCGACCAATGTTCTTGTAGTTATACTCGATTACATACTTTGAATTCTCATAAACGTTTGAAACATTTAACAGTGAAAAAATAATGTTTTCGCTGGAAATCCTTAAGGTGCTTCACAATTTTTGTAGGTATTACAATAGAGCAGCCAGATTTTCTCGGGAAAAAAATCGCATTTTTTGGCACGCCTATTTCCCATTGTGTAACGTATCTACCGCGGACATTTCAGCTTGACAAACGTTGCATACTGAAATACTGGTTATTCGACTATAAAAATTACAGAATAAGTGAAACACATTTAGATCCTAGTCTGCAGAATAAAGGATAAAACATTTGTTTGTTTTTCGTTTTTTTAAAGAAAAAGTAATCTTCTTTCCTCCCTATAACGCTGTATTCCATAACAAACTGCTTATTATTAAACAGAATTTCAGACCTCAAAGAGTTAGATCAGTAAATTAGTTCAAGGGGCATGGAATTACTGAAAACAGCAACAACATCTTCAATGTACTTTATCTCTGCCATTTTTTGTATATTCGAAAAGATTTCCTAGAGTTTTTTTCCGCCAGGAAACGTGCTCATACATTGAGTTACATATATATCCGTGTCTAGAATAAGACTTCGTTGAATGCGCCTGCTCTTCCCTATACTAGCGCAATTATGGAAACACCCATAATTCAAAAAACATACATCTGAAGTTGAACGTAAACTCTGTAAGGACAATTTTTGCAAATGAACTTACCGGTAATTGTCCGGTAAGCCGGCTAAACTTGCTACTGTGCACAGTGTACGCATGGCTCCTAGAATGGTTTCTACTTCCGGTAAAAGAAAATGCATTTTATACCATATTTTTCGTAAATATATATTAATGTACATTTTTTATGGATATTCTGGGAGAAATATTTGCACGAAAAGATTTTTTCTATCCTAATCACTTGAACATATGTGTATACTGTTTATATTGTCATACAATCCATTCACAGAAGCAGTAATAATTTTAAAATATATGAGAGTTGGTATCACTGATTTTTTCGCTATATCCTACATGATTCTCTGAACGTGAAACTGTTATTTGCCCACGAATCGGAATATTTTCTAGACGATAGTAATAATTCTGTGGAGTTATTACTGAGGGAGCATTGAAATCGCTCTTACTCGAAAATTAACAACATTATTTGCAGGTGAAATTCGGTAGATAGACAAGGGAAGTAAATGTTTATTATCGCGGCCTTTGGAGTACCTAATTTTCTTTACACATGTTCAAATTGATTCATCTCGAATAAAAGTGCAGATAATGACGGTGGTTCTTGTGTGAATTTCCAAAAACACTCTGAACTGGAAAATCTAGAAAAATTATGAAGTAGCCAACCAGATGTCAGTTCATAATATGAATATTGTATTATAGTGCAGTGTGTATGTGGTCATCGAAGCTCAGGAATAACATTCATTTAAGCTATTTCTAAAAGACCACGAGACATTTGTCGTAAAAAGTAACCATAACGATAAATATCAAACGTTTCCAGGCCCGGAAATTTATACATTTAGACTATGCACAAGGAATTAGAACCTTATGGATCGTGAAAATAAATATTCGGAAATCAGTGATATTGTTATTAATAGTGTCAAAGAAATAATTACCAGAATCTATTTAGCAATCTTTTGAATTCCATATACTTATTGCTCACAGACTATGGAGTGCAAAATTCAATGGGTTCCTGTAGATAATTTCAGCTTTCATTTGAAGATCCAGAGAGGGAGTAATTTATCCAATTGAAGTCAGATAATTTTTTGACATTTCGGAAACCTTATGAGACCAGTAATCAGCACAATAACATCTAAAATTAATTACTCATGTCCCTGGCCGATCAAACAACATCAATACTGAAAAAAAACCTTAATTTGTTATCACGTAGTTACGTTTCCAACTGAAAAAGGTTGATTTTCTTACAATAATAGAAAAGAATGTCAACTAAAAACATACCAAAAAGTTTATTGAATTGGAAGTCATATCAATCCAACTGATTGGTTAAATATTAAACTCTCTAGTTTGAAATTTATTATTTGTCAAAGATTCAACATTTTTGGTGAAAATTCATCTTTTTTGCATAGGTAGGTGGACAGTTTATCATTTGAAAATGAAGTCACGTTCAGTTGTTTTTTCTTGAAGATTCGTTTTCTTGTAGAACACTCTTCTTCTTGGTATAAAATGTTCTTTTTTTGTTGGAAAGTAAATTGGTTGGAAACTCAAGAGTAATATTTTTACCATCCATAAGTTTGAAGTTTCTACGTTTTTATTTCAAAACTAATTTTTTCTCCAAGTTCAGTGATTACTATTTTATCGGAATTTACACTAATTCAGTTTCTTACCGAATTAAACATTAGCAGTAAATAGGTAAAATAAATATTTCTCATTTATAGACGAAGAATTTATGGGCGTATGAGAAAGAATTTCTTCAATCTTTGACTTTCCAATAACTTAATTATTCAACTCTAAACGGGAACCCAAATTCCAATTTAAAAGAAATTGAGGGTGCGCAGAGTGGAGGTGAGAAGCTTTCTATTGCTTGCCATTATGCAAAAGTTTCATTTATTTGTATTTCATTCACAATTTCACGGAGTGTGCACAAAACGTATGATTTATATTCAAAATCCAAAATGCGAAATGTTGAATAAATTGATACATGTATGATCAAATGAAAAACTATCTTGGATTTCCGAAACTAAAGATAGTTATCGGTGAAGGGATTTCAAAAAATTCCAGCAGAATAAGTCAATACAAATAGTAATTTGAGGCTTAAGGTGTCTTACGTACATGAGAATAAAGTCAGTAACTTGGAAATGTTTTGTGGCTTGCAAACTCAATAAAGTGACAGAAAGTGAAGTTTTCTCAACATTCATGAAGGATTTACCGTTGGGAAAATAGAAATGATCAAAAATTAGTATTTTAAATAACAAAAATATGGAAACATACTGTATTTTAATTCTTATTAGAATACCGGAGCGATTCATATTCTAAATTGTTGTGCCAAGGCTCTGTTAATATTTACAATTTCCAAAAATATGCGACTGCTTTTTTTCTCTTCGTGAAAATCTCGATATTTTGTGCCAGTTTTTTTTATTGAAAAAGAAGTGTTTGAAACCACCGGATTTCATTTTTTTCCTAAAAAACCAGTAAGTATGTCACCACACTTTTTTTAACAATAGGAGACTTACTCGGAACATTCCGATTTTGACAAAGTTAATGTGTTCATGAATAATAGACTACCTCCATGAATTTTCAAATTTTTCTAATTTCTTTTTTTATAAGAAAAGGTGACGAAAGTTTCAAACAAATAATATATTGAAAGGCATATCCATATTGCGAAAAAGGATCATCGATTGATGTGGCTATGAATGAGAATACAGAATACAGAATTTAGGTAACTTTTCAAAAGTTACTCATCGTCGGAGTTTCGGCACACGAAGCATGCAGATCGTTCAGGACTTGAGAGTTTAGTTCAATGAAAAATGTAAAAATAATCAACAATCATTCTGAAAAATAGTAATTTCACCTGAATCGTATTTTTCTGTAAGGATCACCTGCTGCATCGTGAAGAATAACTTGGAAGAGTTAGAATTTGCAGCGTCCACGACAAGCAAGTATAACAGTAACAATGGATTTATCCAAATGGACTATACACTCACCGCTTGCATAAACGCCTATCGGCAGAGGGCCAGTTTCTCGGCTGTTCATGCTTGAGTGATTCGATCCCTCCCCCTGAGCCTTGCACGACGCAGCACGACAGCCCATCGGCCTTGAAAAGGCAGTACCGTAATGCGTAGTATAGAAGTTATTTACTTGGAGACTTGCGATGCACGTATTCACGGGACTTTACGTACGGTCCTGAATGTTTACCTTCGCCCAGTCAGTCGTCGCTTCAAATCTGGTTCGAACTGGATTTCTAATTGCTATCACCTGAGGACCACAGCCCCCGATACTGGCCCCCAGGCAGGCGGTGAGTGTATTTGAATTTTTCTTCAAAGCTCCTTCTAGAGCAGGTCTCACCCTTTGTACAGTTTCTAGTATTCTCGGAAACCGATGAAAATAATTTTAGAAAAACATCTGGCACCCGAGATCTGTCAAAAAAGGTGAGGCCTGTTCTAGAGAAACGTTAAGCAGCTCCTGCAATACGACTAAGGCCCCTCGAGGAAGCATTGAGCTTCACGTGAACTCAGCGCGCAAGCTATTTCCTATATGAAATTTCGAAACCCAATTTTTTGGTCGTATAGATACCCTTAACCCTTATCAGCCTCCAATTTTTTTATGAAATTGGGATTGAATCCAGCACTTGTTTCGGAATAATAGGTGTGATGAGACCAGCATTGCATATAAAAAAAATGCAGCGCATTAAATTTTATAGAAACTGAAAGGACTGCGTGTTAAGTCCTAGCATCGGTTGAGAGCCCTGAATGATCTCTTGATTCCTAGAAAATAACCTGATATAAAATTATGGAACGGTTGAGGAGTTACATTTATAGCTGGGCTTACTATTCGTGAAGCCAGCGCGCAAGCTATTCTTTATGAAAAGTTTCAGAGTCGAAGATTCAAGACTCACGGCCCTAACTACCTTCAATAGCCCTCAAGTAGCCCTCAATTACAGAACAGTGAAAAGTTAGATTCCATAAAAGGGTAGGACAAGGTTCAAATCCATCTGAGAGAGGTTCCCTCACTACCATGGAGTCGAAGAAGTGCCCATATTCCGACTAAAAATTGGACTAGACTTGTAACACACGGTCTGGTCTCGCTGCCGTTACCCTATGATCTTGTTGATAAGAAACGGCATTAGCTGGTACTGATAGAGAGCTTATTCTGTCGACTAACCGCAAGTTTTGCGTTTTAATCCTACAGATCAATATGCCAAGAGTGAGTTGAAGCAATCATCAGGACAGGATTATGGGACATGTACAACTATTAACAATTCTTCTGTCGACAATTATAATACCATGACTTCAAATGGATGCAACAAAGGCAATGCATTGTATATTAAGGAAGAAATTAGCCAAGGTATTGTGAGATTCGTAAACCAAATTTCTTTACGAAAACGATCAAATAAAATCGCAGTTCATAATTTGGTAAATTTACAGATTCAATGGTAAGCGCGATAGAAGAGCAGAATCTTCTTCTACAAAAAAATCATTTGGAAGGAAAATGTATAAAATCTGGAATTTTTTCTGACAATAATTCTAAGGCCAAAACTTCAATTGACTACGAAACTGACAATAAGTTAGGTATCAAGGAAGAAATCATTCAAGGTATGAACCGCATATAACAAGAATAACTGAACAAAAAATATTCAACAAAAATCGCAAATTAAATTTTGGGAAATATTCAGATAATGGGATGGAAGAGGACGGACAGCACAATATACTTTCTGAAAGAAATGAATTGGACGAAAAACTTCGAATTACTAGAATTTTGTCTACCAGTGATTCTGGTGCCAAGACTTTAATTAAGTACGAAATTGACGAGACATTGGATATCAAGGAAGAATACATCCAAGGTATGACAAGATTTGTAACAAGAATATCTTAACGAAAAACATTGACTGAAAATTGCAAATTATATTTTGGTAAATATTCAGATAATGAGATACAACAGAGCAGAGAGCACAATATACTTATTGAAAGAAATCATGCGGACGACAAATATAGAAGCGCTGAAATTCCTCCTGCCAATTATCCTGGTGCCAAAACTTCCATTGAATACGAAACATATATGAAGAAAGAGACAATCCAAAGTAAAACTGAATTTGTAGTTCAAGTATCTTGACAAAAACTATGAAATTAAAAATTGCATAATACATTTTGGTACCTTTTCAGATCAAGGGAATGCAGGTCAACAAAGTAATAAAAACTATGAGTCGGAATCATGTACCGTCTATAGAGGAGATGCTTATAATTTGACTGATGCCAACAAAGTACAGAGCTATAAGAAACAGAAAACTCAGGAATTGAGGAAGATAACAAGCGGAAAGAGTAGCTCCTCAAAAAATACTGCTTCAGACCGCTTACTGTTATCGAAAACAAGGCCCGTAAAGAGGCTTCCTTGCAACAAGTCTTCTTGTAGTTATAGTGGTTCAAATATTTCGAATGATCATAAATGTTTAGATCAAGCAGCGGTTAAATCACAATTCACTTGCGATTTTTGTGGACATAATACAAATAAGAAAATTTACTTGTCAAAGCACATTCATTCACGCCACTTAGCGTCACCGGAGACGAGGTATTTTTGCGACAAATGCGCCACTAGTTACAGGAGTGTGGGTGGTTTAAATTCTCATAAACGCGTAGAACATGCAACATTCAAGCCACAATTTACTTGCGATTTTTGCGGGTATAAAACTAAGTGGAAGTATCATGTGTCGAAACACATTATGTCACGCCATCTAGTGACGTCAAAAATTAAACCCTCAACAAGACATTATTGCGACAAATGTTCTAGTAGTTACAGTCATTTGGATAGTTTAAAAGCTCATCAACGCATAGAACACGCAGTAGTTAAACCTCAATTTATTTGCGATATTTGTGGACATAGAACAAAGAGGAAAGATTTTTTGTCACGACACATTACTTCATGCCATCTTATAACATCAAAAGTAGAACACTCAACGAGGCATTATTGCGACAAATGTTCTAGAAGTTATAGTTATTTGCGTACTTTAAATGCTCATAAGCTTTCGAAACACGCAGGGGAGGAACCACAATTTAGTTGCGATATTTGTGGATATAAAGCAAAAAGGAAATATACCTTTTCACGACACATTACTTTATGCCATCTAGAGACGTCAAACATAAAGGGCCCAATGAGGCATCATTGCGACAAATGTTATCGTAGTTACAGTCGTTTAAGTACTTTAAGTGCTCATAAACTCTCAGAACACGCAGGAGACCAACCAAAATTCACTTGCGATATTTGTGGATACAAAACTAAGAGGAAGTGTCACTTGTCAGAACACATTAGTTCACGCCACTTACAGACACAAGAGACGCGACATTATTGCGGCGAATGTTCTAAAAGTTACTCTTGGTTATCAAATTTGAATAAACATAGGCGTTCAGAACACGCTGCAGTAAAACGACAATTTACTTGCGACATTTGTGGATATAAAGCAAATAGGAAATCTAACTTGTCGAAACACATTGCTTCATGCTATCTACATGATTGCGACAAATGTTCTCGTAGTTACAGTTCTTTGCGTACTCTGAATGCTCATAAGCTTTCGGAACACGCAGGAGACAAACCAAAATTCATTTGCGATTATTGTGGACATGAATATATCAGGAAGTATCACTTGTCGAAACACATTAGTGTTCGCCACTTACAGTCACCGCAGACGAGACATTATTGCGACAAATGTTCTTGTAGTTACACTCGGTTATATGCTTTGAATTCTCATAAATTTTCAAAACATATAACAGCCAAAACATAATTTGTTCGGGGGGAATAAGTTAATTTGATAAATTGAATCCAGGTTTGGTAATTGACAAAAAAGTACCACTGACTTCAATGTACCATATTTTCGCCATTTTTTGAATATTTGAAAATATTTCGTAGGGGTTGTGTACACTATAAAAGGAGACTGTACATTGAGTTCCGGTAAGGTCTCTTTTTGAAACCAAAATTCATTGAGTGCGCCCGCTCTTGCAAAACATGATATTCCTTCACAGCATTGAGTTCCTCCAGTTCGATCAATAGAGAGTGGTTGAGAAGATGAACTCAAATTTGTTATAAGACTATTAAAAAGAACGTGTGAGAAATCGCACACGTTAGAAGTGAAACTTCTGCAACGAAGAAAAAATGCAAATTTCATACTACTAGCGCAATTATGAAAACGACATGCCTACTACTGTGCAGTGCGTGTAGGTAAAAAGAGTAGGCAAGTGTCACTGTACACAAGCCTCACTGTTTCGACATTTCACAACGCGTCTACAGAAAATTTACTCTGAAATTACATTTTACACAAACTCAGTTGAGGTAGAGTCTGCCATTGGCAAATCGGTTGCTCTAAAGTCCTGTAATTTATTCTATGACTTTAGGACCAATGGTTCTACAATATATGTGACGCGCTACGAGAGAAGGGCCCTTAACAGCAAAGAATCGATTTTCTGATTATGAGCACTTATTATAATTTGAAACTTGCTCTTTCGATTGGTGAAATCAGACAAATTTTCCGTGCAAGATTTCATACTAAGAAAGACTTTTGAATTGGGCGTTCGGAACAGCGATCTTTTCGGCTCTTCCTTTCTTCTTTCCTTTCTCTTGTAAAATCTACGCAAGGCTGCTAAGGGCCCTTTTCTCGTAGCGCGTCACATATGTACTTTGAACATGATCATAATATTTGAATAAATAGGTGATTTTGATTTCAAGTAATACTCTTTGCATGAATATTTGAGACCAACTAAGCTATCAAACAGTTTGGACCTCATCAAAAAACCTTATCACATGTTTTCGAAATGAGTTTTTGTTAATTTACATATTAGAAAACTTATGTCTTAAATATTTTGTATTGAAAACATTATATGCAGAATAAAAACATAGATCATATTGGAAGTGTTTTATTAGATTATTCTAAGATGAGAAAAAAATTTTATACATATACCCTTTGGCGAATGTTTGGGTACATTGAAAATTGGCAGTTACATTGTACAAGGCACTGCTATTCCAAAGATCTACTTCGGTATTTCATTCGTACTTTTATCTTTTTATTTTATAGAATGTTGAACAGTGTTTGATATGAATTCTAAATAAAGAAACCTTGTGAGTCCGCACTTTATGACAAAAAATTTCTTTCTTGGATTCCTCAATCCATTTTTTTAATGAAAAAGATTGATTCTTTATAATAAATGATTTGCGGTTCTGCACTCCAACAGTTAGAACGTTTCTTTCTTTCAACTAAGTTTTGATCAATATTTATATTTTATTTTATTTATTTTTTATTTAAAAACAGATTACCAATGCATAAAAATACATAGTGCTTCCCGTAATATTTGTTTAGGTCATACGACTTGTACAAAGGAGTTCAAATAAATGATAAGCAACATCATTACAATTATTATATATAACCTATTAACCATACAGGTAAAACTCCTATCACTACGGAGACATTATGAAGGCCCTAATCTCCAGTATCCCAGACAAGTATTTGCTATACAGGATATGTAATTTTTCTATATGCGGAGAAGTTAAAAGCGCAATCCGGAATGGACCAAAGGCTGTAAGACTGACCGCTGACTAAAATAAATAATTTCTGACACATCTATACATAAGGCACTCCGCCGAAAAATGAAACAAATTCTCTTCCACTCCCAGATTACATATTGTGCAGAGCAAGAAGTCTAACGAATCTAAACAGCAATTCGCCATGAAAGTACTGCTGCCTTATAGGATCGATCCAAAATGAGGCAGCACTTGGAGGTGGATGTCTAACTCAGCCTAGAAAGGTCCCAAAAGAAGCATCATCGCTGAGCTTGGTTGTATTTCCCATCCTTCCAGTTCCTTCACTTTTTCATCTGCTGGTTTCGCTACTGTGCCACTCACGTATCCGTACAGTCTCTTAGATTTCAGCGCGATCGTAATCCCAAATTTCCATATCATGAAATTTGTGCCATCTAGCTTTACGATCTCTACAGTATCTCCTTCATCCGACATCGTGAAAGATATTAGAGTTACTGAATTCGGAAACTATTACACATTAGCACTTTTCACGAAACTTCACTCAAACTTAGTCACTGATTTTTTCACATTTTCCACCAAACAAGCGTAGCTTGATTGTTTATACTCTGACGCAGTGGAAGCCTGCTGGTCCCATAACCTATTGAGAATTTAATCGTTTAAGCGTAAACAGAGGAAAACTCAATGTGCAATTTGCAGAGTAAAAAACATATATTGAAAATTCAGTAAAAGTACAATGATTAAACACATAAGAAATCGGAAAAATGAGACGTCAACCCAAGTACACGCAGTTA
>WSXT02000039.1:0-15197 GCA_011762715.2 Neuroterus valhalla
AAGTACAATTTCAGACTTTTCAGTACAATTTCTTGCTAACGTGCGTACAATTCCTAGATCTCAATGTGGCAACCCTGATTGATTCCATCATTTACGTACCGTCAAACCGGTCAGTTGGAACCCTCATGTGCATATCATGTAGGTATATATTTTTGGATGCACTCGGAAAAATTCTCTTTCGTTCAATCAGGCTTCAATATTTGGGAATTTTTAAACATCATGTCCAGAAATACAGGTTATTAATATTGTTTGTTCTTACTAGAAATGGTTCTTGCAACCCTGAATATTTACATTGAATCGAGTCCCGGTTTAGGGCAAGGTCATTGCATGCTATGCTCGACGCTTTCTTATACCGTGATTTCACTGTAATATTAATCATCTGTATTTTGTACCAATGATGTGGATTCCTGTCATCAAAAACGATGTGAATTCTGACATACGACAGCTCAATTATTGAAAAGAGACTTATGCGCTTATATTTAGAATTAAACTCGAAATATCCACGCAAGTGTTCAAACTGTCCACTTTGTGGCTACGGGACTGCTCAACTCGGCTGCGAACGCGGCACCTCTCTCTCTACCCCTTGAAACTCTTCATCAATGTCCATAATTCCATAAATAAAATAAACTGATAGAACTTATATCAGAATTACAGTGCAGCTTCAATTGGAATTTTCATTAATTTTATTTTCCCGATTTAACCTGTATTCCCCAAATGTAAGTCCTTCCAGTGAATAGGGATAAATAATTGTAGTGAAGGGCTCTAAAGTATTATACAACACATCACGCAAGTGGATAAAGAAGAGAATCTCAATGATTGTGTACAGTTTTAAGTTGAATGGAGAAAGAATAACCTCGGTAAAGGAATGCGAATGTGAGAGACTTGCAAACGACCTTTACGCGTTGCAAGCAAGGTAAAGTCCTGATCGCATGACACCAAAATTTATGAGCACATTGGTTTACGTCAAGTGTAGAGAGGTAGGAGAATAGACACCGCGAGATAAAAGTGAAAGGATTGTATAACCTTGCATTTTCCTCGTACAGCATTATGTGGCTGTATACTCCCCCCCCTCCCCCCTCTCTCTTTCTCTCTCTCTCTCTTTACAGGTTCACAACAAGTGAGCTGCGCTGATTTGACAAACAGACACACTACGTTTCACAGTCAGAAAGAAAGGTCTTTAGGGAAATTCATTTTCAGAAGACAATTCTTATACGATTTGAACCGAATCAAGTTCCGCATCAGTTTTACAGAGCAAATTTTCTAAAAAGTTTCTTATTAAAATTGTAATTTTTCAGAAGGAATGTCTTCTTGACTTTTGGAGAGTAGGCGAATAAATGCAATAGTTGGTCGCCAAAATTTTTGAAATGTTTTACATTATTTATGGTAGACCGGAGAAGAACCGATCGAATTAAATGTTCGAATGTATACAACGGTTTTGCCGTATTGCTGTACTTTGCCGGTATGGCATCACGTGTGGGGCAAGAGCGACTTCGGTAGTTCACGAGAAACATAAAACGAAGTGATTTGGGACCAGAAAAAACTTGAGATTATCGAGAACTCGAGTTATCGAACAAAGAGTAAAAACGTACATAATACGTTCATACGTTTATAATACGTTACATCGATTGTAAGGCAGAAAGTCTAAATTTAAGCATTGATAGAATTACACTTGCGCCCTCTGTAAAACCGGGAGCAATAACTTCCTCGGGCGCGGGCGCACCGATGCTCAATTCATGAGACTCTCGTTGCTACCGTCAGCCAGAATCATTACTGCCGTTACTCTCGCTTGTTCATGTATCATAAAATGAATATTATAATTGTACAGTACTTATAACAGAAATTTTAAAGCATGTTTATAAAATTAAAATTTTTCTTTTGAAAATGTGTGATTACATTTGCTTTTGTTAATGTACTTGATGCCTGCCCACCGACCAGTGAGTATGAAGAAAAATAGTATACACCATGCGAGCAGAAGCTCGAAAGCCCTGAAGTGCAAGAAATGATGCCCTCGACTTCGCCTTGTGCATCATATCACGCAGTACAGGAATCTCAACTTTCTGCCCTTGTTGTGTAATATACAATTCCAGTGAATGAATAAGGCCAAAAAATCCTGACTGAACTTAAAAGTTTTGAAAAACTGCCTTCAAAGCACAAAAGGGATAATTCCTTCCTTTTGGAACGTTACACTGGAGAACGTTTCAGGAATGTGTCACTGGAACGTTCTGCTAGAATTTTTACTCTATAGTTTATAAAAATATAGCGTGAACCGAAAAAAATGAGTAAAATGGATGTCATTTAATAATATGGATGTCATATTGGAGTGTAATATATGTGATACTCTAAACTCGAAAATAACCTCTGTTTTGACCTATTCCTTACGGTTTACGAGATATATTTGTTGTTGAAAATAGCAACGACTGTGAGTCCGAAAAATTCCAGTGGCCGTTCTAGTGAAACAATTTCAAGGACGGATATCAACAATGTTTTAAGAATGTTCCTAGAGTGTTTCTCTGGAATAACAGAGAAAGTATGCGTGTCGTTGGGCACGCGGAAGATGTGAATAACGATTGTCGAATTCTTATTGACTAACAGTGCACTTATTATAGGCACTGACTAGCGCGTTACGGAATTTTTCGTAAGACTAATACAGTGGCTGAAGTTACGGCCAATTCCATAACTCTGAACGTAAGAGAGCGGGGAAGGGGTCAGTTTCACAAGAAATTCCGTAGAAGTAGACATTTCGCATTTATTCAAGCAATTTTCAATTGTTATTGACTGACTGAAAATAATATCAAGGAGTCATTTCTGAAGCAATTTACATCAATTTCATAGGAAATGCTTTATTTCTTATGTCGCAGTGTAGCAGAAACCTAATGTGGATGATTGTCTAAGAGATTTGGTAATCAAACAACAACACGTTCAAAAGCTTTGAATTGTTAAGATTTAGTGTGGATCTAGTATGAAATCTGAGCCAATACCTGCAGAACCATTTTCATGCATATATTTGTTCACAATGAATTCAATAAACTTTTTAAGTTCTGCCTTGCAATGAAAATGTGAAAATGTTTAATGGAGTATTCGCAATTTTTTTAACATCTCAAAGAAACTCTTCAAAGAGTATAAATATGTCATTAATGTATCATTTTGACCTCCCTGAACCCCTTTTATGGTACCCCAAAAACTACGCCATAAAAAAGCAAGAAGGGTTTTTTTCTTCTTCTCCTTTTTCTGGAATATCTCGTTTATAGATATATTGTTATATCCGATGTATTCTTAAATCCATCCTTAAATATACGGACAATTTTTCATCCTTCTGAGCAATTTTCCTTCCACAGAATGTCATGAAGTGATGGTATTTTCTGAAGGCTATGTTCTATTTAATGAACTTGGAGAATGGATATTGTTGATGAAATTGCTCTAACGATTCCGCTTTGTTCAAACCATCGTCTTACCACAAATCTTTTGAAATCGATTATGCTAATAAAAATCCTTATTCCTACTGAATACACCACCAGTTTACTTATTATGATTTAAACAATTTCTGAACTCATTATACTGCATGTGAAGGGTAGTTTCTGAATGCTTTTATTATCATTCAACATGTCCCAATACCTCGTCCAAATCCTTGGTTCTTTTGCAACTTATTGCTCATACTAAGTAATGACTGAGACCAATATTTTAGAAAAACCTCTTTTCACTTTTATGGGATATTTTTTGGGTGACCATATGAGAAGAAATGATCATGATCTGCGACAACAGTTGAAATGACATGTATGCCAGTCAAGGTTGTTTTCTCACAAACTAAAAGTTAGAACATGCTGAACCATTGCCATCTCTTTATTAACGTCAAGTTTCGTCGCTTTGAATAGTGGAAGAATAAAAAAAAATTGTTTAAGCTTCACTGAACTCCCATCTGAACCGCTAATGACACGCTTCCTAAACTTCACGCCAAGACCCATTGTAAACTAGTGCATAGATATCGCAGTACCTAGTACCATTCTTTGAAGCGTACACTACATTTTTTCGGTGCTTATTCGTCGCTTGGAATAATATCACTTTCCCCGGGGTGGTCAATTGAACTTGCTGGTTCGCGAATGATTTCTTGCTGTAACATTTTAATGGGGAATTTTCTTCTGAGAATGTAGTGTGTAACGGGACTCAGCGCGAGAGTATGTGGCAAAGCAGGACATCCGCAATTTTCTATTTCATGTCTCGATATTGCTTTTCCTGGGTGATGAACGGAGGTTTCACTTCACCCCATATGGCCCACTTTTAACTCAGATATATATTTTGTTACCGAAATAGAAATTTTGCATTTGAGCATAATTTTTTTCAGGCAAAATTTCGCAAAATTCCAATATCAGAAATCTGGAAGTTGTGCTGAGTTCTGTCAAGTGAGCACAACTTACGGGTTGTTTGAGTATAGGGTCTAAGAAATGTTTTTTTTTTTTCATCGGTTTCCTTGAATTTTTCTGAGAAACTATCGCATACACATTCTAAGCATTATTTTTTTTCCTTTAATTTGAAAAATTCGTACCAAAAAAATTTATTTGTTGAAATCAATATGGTGGATATTTTCAACTTATTTCAATTTCTCGCATGCCGTAAGACAATTTAATTTATCTTTTCATGTGATCTTGATCATTTTACATTCGAAAAAAATATTCGGCGTTAATGTCGTGTCATTGTGGTCAGTGGAAAGTAAATTAGTTAACACCATCCTTCATTAACTGCGAAATAATGAGAAAGTTGATCGATAGAAAGTTTCTTTCTGTTTACATCACAAACTACTCAAGTAGAGTTTCAAAAGAGAATAAGGCATAGCAAATATATAAGATAAGAGATTTAAAATGAGTTTCTGCATTGTGACTTGTAATCAATTGTTAGAACCTAATTATTTAAGTACTTCCTGTTACTCGGTGCATTTTTTCAGGAACAGATCAGCAAGAGTTTCTACGAATCATTTAGTGAGGCTGGTAGAACTTCATGGATTCATAAATGACAATTGTTCAACATGATCAATCAAACCTTTCTCTCAGCTTAGATTAGCTTGATCAGGTTTTTCAAGGGATCAAGTTGGAGGTATTTCCCGTTACTTTACAATTGCACAGAAATAAAAGTGTTTCCGACCCTTACCCTACCAACAAAGGCGGCGACCCATATTCATCAAAGAGAGGTGCAATTGGCAAAGAAAACATCCACCGCGGACAAAGAGGTGCTACTGTATCAAAATAAACATTGCTGCCTATGGGATTCGGCATGCATATGATTAACATAAGTCTCAACACGTTTATTCAAGTAAAGTATAATTTAAATGTTATAAAAATGTTGCTACTCTCTCTAAAAATATTGTGTGAGTATGCTGTCGCAACGCCGTCTTCCAGAAATATGATCAAAGGTGAAAGAGCGATAATTCGTGATAATAATAACAACAGTGAGATCAATAAACGAGTGTCTGTCACTGTCATTGACTGCACTTGCAAAACTGGCACAAGCCATAGATTTTATTTAATGATCATGATAATAATTCTATTTAATAGTCACGTAATAACTATATAGAAAACGAACCAGGGAGTACATAATCATCAACACTGAAACGCAGAGAGAAAACTAGTATTTGATGATCAGTATCTTGAATCTTTACTCATTTCAACCATTCGGAACGTTTATCAACAACAATGGTTTCTCCAACAAAATTTTTCACTGTAATAGTACCACTGCAAAATTTTGGTGTTTTACGGAAACTCAAATTAATGCTGATAATTTTTTTGGAGTCACAATTGACAACACAGCACACATTGCCTTTGAGAGCATCGTCTCCCCTTCTATGAGAATTCCATTTTTAAGATTTTATATTAACTTAATAAACTTCTTATGTACCTCCAACTGATTAATCCGACACACAATTAATTATTATCACGTTATTTGAGTGCAACACGCATGTAAAAAATGCTACGTGTATCCCATAGGCAGCCATGTTGGTTAGTTTGCTAGATGGCCATCAGGTCCCGCATTGCAACTTTGAATTCCCAATAAAGGAACTTTGATTTTTTTTCTGGAAATATATTAGTTAATGGAATAACCGATGTTCTTGATTGTTTTTGAACAAAAATAGTATCAAGATTAGATAGGCTTTTAAGAAAGATGACTGTTTCACTCGATAATTTTCTGCAAGATATATACACTTTTTTAGAATTTCTATAGACCCACTCTTACACATATTTTCTCCCACCTATCAATTTTATTCCATTTGTCTAAAAATGCTTTTCTCAGCTATATGCAAGGGTGTATTTGGAAACATCCAAAGAAACCATCGCATAGATGTATGAATTTTCGAGTTACAGTTCTTGTAACTTTCAAACTGTGCTGCATATTGTATTTCGAGGTTTTCGAAGATTCTTTAGGTATATAATTTAAAATTTTTCTAAGAGTTTCAAAGAGAGTGTCAATGGTTGAAATAACTTATCTGAGAGGACAGTTTGTCTCAAGTATCTGATGACAATAAATGAATGAATGAATCTAATATGTAAAAATAAATAATAGTGGGAGATAATATAAAATCCATTAGGCCCTTTTAAATCTTATATGGCAAGTGTCGCATTCCAATAATGAACGATTATTGACCACCGTTCATCTACCATAACTTACCTTGTATGGTTTCAGCATAATACGCAGCTCTCCAGACTCGTTCAACCGTTCCACTGTGTCGGCATCCTGTAGAAAAAAGGAAATGAGATTTAAAATTCAAGTCTTGTGTTCAGTATGGCATTCGTAGAATCTTTAGCCGTCTCTTTAATGGCCTCCTCGGTAGCAGGGCGGGTAGAACAAATGAGAAAAGGATAGACAACTTAAATACACATTATTAAGTCATCCATTAAAAAAGGTCCCCGTACAATACACATACGAAAGTTTCTCTTGGTAGATTTTACTGGAAACTGTTTATTCTGTAGTTCATAAAACCAAAATAAATTTCTAAAAAGGGCTTGGACGAATCGTGACTAGTTTTTTTTGTGCGGGATGTTTTATCAAAAAAGACAGCGTTAAATTTACACATACTGTTTGTGCCTTCTCTAAAATTGCTTTATTTTTAGGGAAAAGTTTCTCGTATATATTATCATTCATCTGGATGAACACAGAATTTGTTAGTTTCAAAGCGTAAAAGTTCAATCTCATATCATTGACAGTTTTTTTCAGGCTGACTTATTCTCTCCGGGAACTAGACCTCAGAACTAGTCCCAAAGTGGGGCTAACATGAGCAAATCCATTCGTTACTATAATTCGACGAAAAAGAATAAAGAAATACTAACGTAAAAATATGTGGAAAAAACTATGCTCACTTTTACAGACCACCTTTAGGCTTGCCGTAAAATTACGAAATATTTAAAATACATTGCATAGCTTATACAGACAGTAATGATGGGTTTCATTTTTACTGTGAAGCAATCTGAACTATTAAATCTTTCTGTTTTTTATACTCTTAGGACTCTCCTTCAGGAATTATGAAATTAATAAATTATCAGTTATAAATGTTACATTAGGTTGAAAACCCGTTTTTGCACATAAATTTATGTGGAAAAAGATTGTTGGTCTGTAATAATTAATCAGATAAAGAATAAAGCATTCCTAGTGACTTTGTAAATTGTCATCTAATGCAAATGAAATAATGTATTAGTAAGAAGATCAGGTATCTATCAAATTTATTGAAGTTTCATGTGAGCTGAGGAGAATCTTACGTACTGGCAAACTTGATTTTTGTGTATTTTTGTGAAACAAGCAAATAATTAACTATCTTCAGAGTTAACAGGCTATTAAAAAAACACGGAAATAGCGACATTGGTACGGTTTTCATTGCTTTAAAAGGCCTTTATTTTAAGTAGAATCCAATGAATCCGAAACTTCAAGGGCCGTATAAACCATTTTTAGCAGAAATACATAATATGGATTACCCGTATTTTCTACAAATGAGAATTCTTGTTATGATAAAGAATGAACCTCTCTTATTTATAAAGACTCTTCATAAAACAGCCAATTTTCTGCGTGTATTCAAAAACATATGCAAAATATGTACGTGAGTCTACCCGCTTTGTGGCTACGGAACTGCTTAACTCCTCAACGCTCACCCGACTACTTTGTCGATTCCTCGGACTCTCTTATCCACAACCGAAATTCTAGGGATAACATGAACTGACAGAACTTGTATTGACGAATTGTCTCCTGCCAGAATAAAGGGTATATGAACTAAGCAGATTTTTCAAAAGTTTAAATTATTGCGATTTCACCAAACGACTTTTTGATATCATGATCATATATTTCAACATTTTTGTTCTCAAGAACAAATCAATAATTGGACTGTGTTTTGTGCTTGCTCAATACTTTTTTATGTTTCTTTCTTCCCCAAATTGGGCGAAATTAACTTGATTGCGTAGATGCATTATATTTTATTTTACTCTTATCAATGGATAATCTGAATTCGTGTCTGTATTAGGAAATATAGAAACGCCGTTAAAAGAACATATCGTGCAGGTGAAGGATTGTGTATTTATCTTGCAGAGGAAAGACTGTGGAAATCGTGACAGATTATACATGATGCATTGTCAATAACATTTACCGGTCTTGGAGGTTTATTTGTTTATTGAAGTTCATGTGGCCCTAAAGACCGGAAAAAAACAAAGCCTAATCAACAATTTTGAATGCATCTTATACTTTTATTGCTAAAATTGAAACTATTATTACAAAATGATTGAAATCACATTTAATCTGAGGGTATTCTTTCTGGTGCAACGATATTCAATTAAAATGAAAATCTGTGTCAATATGGAAAAACATAAGACTGTCACATTCTTGGATCATTCCGCTGCATCAACTAATACCTTTTAATTAACTTAATGAAGTATATTATCAATGCATCAAATTCATCGTTTTAGATACTGAAAAATAAATCTCGTACCACGTAAAATAACAATATGACGTACATAGACCGGAATGTAACCGGTTGCACGTGTGTAACGAGAAGTTATACTTGTCCATACACGTAGATATGAAAACAGCTCTCGAGTTAGCAACGCAAGACACCTAACTCCCTTCACCAAGCATCTCTTTCTCTCTCTTTATCTCTTTATCTCTTTTATTAATAATGTCCTTGGGCTGAACGGATTGAAATTTCGCTTATGCGTATTCTATACTCTCACTAATAATTCACATGATATGCTCTGTCGATGGAAGGATGTACCTTTCAAATTAACATCTGTGTCACATCGCTGTCTCTTTTTCAGACTCCTCACTTTCGTTTTCCCTTCTTCACTGACATGAACAAACTGAGATTTGAACAAGCACAGGTGTGATGAGAGTGGTTACACGAAATTAATTCGGTATTTTCATTCATATGCATTCCAAGCCTCGAAAATTGTAGAGACTTCAGCTAGTAGCTGATTCTTTCGGAAAGATATGTTGAAATTATATTCTATGTATCTCAAATTTTTCCTGATTTCTTTCCTTTCATTACAGTTTCTTTGGAAACCACGTATATATGCATGATCAACTCAATAAGAGCTTGAACATGATCTGCTTATTCTACTTTTGATATTGAGGTAAAAGTTATGGAAAGGGGAAAAAATCAAATAAATTCAACAACTTCTTTATATGCATTTCCACTGAAAGAAGAAAGATCATTTTTCATATTTCCAATGCACATGTAGCGGCATATATTTTTGAACACAATTGGCATTGAACTCACCCATCTATCTACGCAAAAAAATCACTTAATTAGTTGTAAATTGTTCCTCTAGAAAGTATCCTTGTCCTTCTGGTTAAACTTCGTCGATTGGACTTAGCACCGTTTCCCATTCCCCGCGTCAATTTTTGGAGCTTGAAATGCATACAAATGAAGAAACAGAGTCTATTTTTGTCACCATCCTGACTATACCTATTTGAGAAGTAATTTGCATAATATCGTGAAAAGGAATTTCGAAAGTGTTGAATACGAAGTAGATTTTTTGTCCATATTTTTTCATTTATTGAGCTAGAAATATCAAACATCTTCTTACCTCCTGCATACTTCTCGAATAATAATACATTAGATTTTGTGCAACTTATTCTTTACAATATAATGATTTTCTCAAAGGCATACTAAATTTCTTGAACATTTTTAGCATATCAATAAATGAGAATCCATTTATTCGAAAGTCACGCACGGTTTAGGTACATTATTATCATCTGAACAATATACCAGAAGATTAAGTTTCAATGGTAATCGAATCGTGGCCGAATTATTGTAGTTTCCGGAAGTTCTTATGAGGGACTATTCCCATCGAGGCATTATAAGTAGCTGGTGACAGAAGGGAATCACTCTGACACTATATCTCCTCAATTTGATACTCAACCGAAAATTTAGTAGCTCCTGTTGTTCCCGCATGGTTAGCCAAGATTAAATCAACACACGTCAAATTCCCTTCTCACGCTCATCTTTTTACTTTTACCAACTTAAAGTCATTAGATCATGCGACGCTGTTTTCTTATCGGGAGATAGAGCAGAGTTTGATTCAATATGGAATTCAACTGTTTCGAGGGCAAAAGATCACAGACAAAACTAGATTTTTTCATAACTTATTTCGATCGCATTCTTGTTTATTGTGACGTTGGCTGTACGTCCATATGAGAGGAGTCCTCATGGTCGATATCGTTATGTATAGAGAGACATTGAACTGGATACATTTACCATATTTTAGGCATCCAGGAACCACTCCTGCCATTTCTGAACCTCAACGTTTTTCCAGAAGCATCCAAGAACAATCCTTGCGTTTTCTAACCATTAGGATTTGTCTCAGAAAGTAAAATGAATTTGTATCACCTGAATAGAATAAATTGGAACTAGGTAGCATCAAAACGGAGAAGATTCCAGCTAACGCACTTACTAGCCTGGTGAGTAACATACAGGTAACGGTACTCTGTGAATCTGTCACTTGAGACTTCCCTGGCAGCCACACAGTGATATTACATTTCCCACTCAAAGTAGTCACTTATTGCAAGCGTAACGAGTGACATTTGCTCACTATTCTAGTGACAACTTTTTCTTCAGGGTAATGTTGGGGATGCATCCTATAACGGAAGCCGTCATAACAATGGCAAACTTCGATCAATGTTACTGGAATGTGACTACTCTGAGGTAGCAAGTGTTACCATCCGACCTCAGCGTAGGATGTTAAACATTAGACAAACCCCAATACAATATGATTAAACAAACAAATTGATTGAGCAATGAAGAAATACACTGGGAAAACCATGTCAATACAATCTACTCAACATTAAGAAGGGAATATGACAATCATACTACCCTACATCCAGAGAATCACAGAACAAAAAGGGAGGTCTCAGAAAATACAATGTCCAAACCATATTCAAACCACCTGCAAAAAAAAGAAAACTTCCAAATTACCACTAACGTTAAAAAAACACCTTCCAATGATCCGGGAGTACAGAAAATCACTCCCCCTAGTGGAAAAATCAATATCGAATCAGGACACAGAATTTTATTTGAAAAAACAACCGTCATTGTAAAAAAGAAAAGTATACTTCTAAGAAGACATAGAAAAGTAATCGAAATCATGAAACATCCTTATAACATCAATAGGGAAAGTTGTTAATTTTATGCACGATCGAAACCTGAAACACCTCTTTCCATATTTTTACTCTAGTGATGGATTCTTGGAAATCGTGAGTCTCCTTTCTATCAATATTAATCAAATTCAACTAGGTTCGTCAAACATAAGCCAAGCCTCGTATGCGTATCTTCGACATTCATTCGTGTTGAACTTTGACTTTCTCGATGCCAAATGTGCGGGCTGTTGAGTATCTAAAGTGCTATGTAAATTTGGCAGAAAAATTTATCCTAGTAAGGTATACAGAAGAAAATATTTCCCGTAAAATCGCAAGTTATTTCCTTATATTTCTTCAGTTTCCTTCTTGATTATTTATGATTGAAAAAAATTCGTCCAACCCCTATTCCGGCATTTTCTACTTCGCAACTACCCTAAAGTTTTCTATATCTATGAATTCCGAGCGTTTGCAAAGCAATGTAAAAAATCTGAAGGCCCGATTGAAAAAAAAAAACAGTTTTTTGAAGAATTAGATCATTCTTATTTTTGAAAACTTTGTAAACAAACTAAGAAATTACGGAATGTTGGATAAAAAAGTTGGTTAGCAACTGCAAAATTTAGTGTTAAAGCCGGATGCTAGCAGAGTCGCCAAATAAAACTTCGAACGAGGTATCCCGTCCTGGAAAACAAATTGACCAAAATATGTATGAGAGTTATTTTCTCAATTTCTTGTGGCCAGGGATTAATTAGAAGCTCAGGTAAATCACCAAGCTTGCTCTAATTGTTCTTATCTGGCAACCCGGTATTCCAGCCCTGGATTATTTTTTTCTACCTACTAGTCATGATATTGAAAATGGCTGATATCTAGATAGTTGTCTACTGAATGAATGATCGTCATCTGCGAGAGTTTTCTCATATGGATACTGAAAGAGTCTTGCTCTAGGCGAGTTGTGTATAACAATCATATATATGCAAAACTTACTCCGATATATTGTTCATCGATGAAAAGTTGTGGCACTTGAATAGTAGTAGAGCCAATCCTGTCTCTAAGCTCAGTCTGAGACTCAGTGCTCATAAACATATCCCGTTCTTCGTACTTGACTAAATGCGTCCTTAAAATTTGTTTCACCTTCATGCAAGCGTAATATGTTTCTCTAACGATTCCCATCGTCGTAGTGTACACCACTACCTTTCCGGCATCTTTAGTTTTGTAGTTCTGAAAGAAAATGCAAAAAAATTATTTGGCTTTCGTTGCAGTAAAAATGTATCCAGTGAATATTGCGTGACTCTGATTAACAAAATATGCTGCATACGTGGTAATGGATTTGTAGGTAAAATCTAATAAATTTATATCAACTTCCGTCAGAATTTAACTTGGAGACGAGAAATAGTGAAAATCAGGGGGGAATCTGCAACACGATAAGTTGTAGCAAAATCATGAAAGATGAAACTAATAAGGCGCAAGCTCCGAAATCTAATTTTCAGTTGAGGCCAGAAGAATGGACCGATAAAGTATTGTTTCCTTGAGAGCTAAGTTTATTTATTTTTTACTTGCATTGATTAGTATAACTGCTTAGAACGGTGAAGTTGCAAATGATTGGAGGAAGGCAATCGCCGTTCTTCTTTCTAAAGGATTACATTAATATGTTCTCTGCCTCTTGCAGTCACTGTACTTTGATAAAAAAGAGAGGAAGGGAAAGAAAGATAGGGAGAGAGAAAATAATAAAATTATAAATATTGTATAATAATAAAATAAATAATCCGTGTCGATTTTTACTTGTACTCCCGCGTCTATAACATATTGATGTTAATACTCATTGGTTGAGTCATAGGAATAACAAAAAACATTAATGTGGAAGACTAAAGTGGATTTATGTCGGGGGGGGGGGGGAAGGCCAAGTGTGGTTCATATTTATAGCTCAAGATAGATCACAGATAAAAATTCAAGCGTAATAAAGAAAATGTTGTGTGCATTTCTTGATCCGGAAAAAGCTTCTGATTTGAGAATTCCTCGAAGAGTATAGGGTTAATGGTTGGCCTCTAAGAGTAATAAAAGCAATAAATAACGGTAGTAAAGTGAGTGCAAAAGTAAATTAGTAACTGACCGAATGTTTCAATAATGAGTGATGCGTCGAGAAGGATGCGTCATGTCTTTATGGATGTTTAATATATACATGGGAAAATGTCTAAGAATAACTTTCTTGAATAAAGAAGGTGTTGATCTTCAGACAGTGAAAGTGCGTGGACTGGCGTTCAAGGAAGATAATATTGTTACAGCAGAATCATTCGATGACTGGCAGAAAATGATGAACAGCTCGGATACCATAATTAAGAGCATAGTTCTCATGATTAATGCGAGTGAAGCCAAAATAATTGTGCTTCGAAGGTCTGAGGTGCAAACACTATGAAATATTGACCTTTACGAAGAGATGATAGAACAAGATGAGGATTTTGTGTGTCTTCAAAGTTTATTAACGACTGAAGGGAACATGAACTCAGAAATAGCCAGATTTATACATGAAGGTAGATGGAGTATCGTCAGGGTACGAGAAGTAGAAATTCAACAAATAAAGCTCAAATTATATTATTTTATTATGTGCTACCTAGTGTGCTGTTTTCTAGGCTAATGGGCAATGTCAGTAAAGAGTAGGTTCTTAAAAATGTTGGGGTTGGAGGAACCTTTAATTGGTACGTATGGAAAAAACCTGAATAAATAGTTTTGACAATTTAAGAGACCAAACAGATGTTTATTTGAGAAACAAGTGTACCTAGGTGAGGTGGATAGTAGTGCATCCAGATGTAGGCCAAAGGAAGAATGCTTATAGGCTCCGCTTATAGGCTTTGCTCAGCAAAGGTGTTTAAAATGAAGAGATAAATCTTCCGAAGAGTTTATTAGTTAGAAAGGTATTTTGCTCCACGGTGTGATAATAATTACAAAAGAGGAATATTATCAATGTATTCTGTTCTTGTTTAAAACCAACAATATTTCTCATACGAGCTGTCTAAAAGAATACGAATTTTATCTCGGTGTCACGCATTGACATCATATGGAACAAACATAAAATAAATCGACTCTTCAATCTCACCACACGCGCAAAGAGGGATAACATTTTTTTGTTTTCCGTAACTGTTGCATACGCAAACGATTATTCAGGATTGCGCTTGAACACTAGCATCCACTTTCAAGATAAACAATTATGCCTGAAACAACTGTGCTGTCATGCTTAACAATCCAAGGCAATCATTGAAAGAAAGACTGCATTAGTTTTCACGGAATATTTTTGAAGCATCGAAACTGGAAAGGTTAGGACAATAATTGTCCTAACCTTTCCAGTAATTGTAGTTGATAAGAGAAAATAAACTGAAAAGCTCTGTAAATATATGGAAAGATGCACTAAGACTTATTGTCAAGCACTATTTCTCACAGGTGAAGAACTTTTTGGTATTATATTGAACTGTGCATATCTTAAGCCTGAGGCAACTTTTTTTTTGCTGAGTTCCTGCCCTAAAAAAAGTTATGAGCCTTGTAGTAACGGGTGCTATTTTGCAATGATGCCGCTTCTAAAATCGCGATCCTTATCTAGAAGAATCAAAATAAGAGTTTAT
>WSXT02000050.1:0-15197 GCA_011762715.2 Neuroterus valhalla
ATCAACCATTTTTATTATTGATAAGGACGACCGATGAGCCGTCGAAACGTCTTATGTATAAGCTATGAGGGATCTCTATAGCCAATAAAACGAGACAATTTCGGACCAGTAGTCTGCATTTCTTCCATCTCCCCTAAATTCAACTACCCTGGTCGACAAAAACTACATCGCTATAATATCTAATGAACAGATATTGAAAAATTTCCACACACACGCACACACACACATTCAAACGTCCAGAAAGACAAAATATTTTAGGCGTGAATTATTTTACGCATTGTAACGGGGATGCCCGGCTATCCACCGCTATATATTTACAAAATTCGAAGACCTGCAAATGGTCGATAGAGCGCGAAAATTGACTCCGGACCAGGATTCGAACCCAGGCCGCCGATTTATTAAGTCGGCACGCTACCACTGTGCCACGGAGCCCGATTGTATGCGGACTCATTGGTGCCGTAGATGCTTCAAATTTGCTCTATATCCACTATATGCTTCTTAAGATACCGGTGAGGAGGTAGGGATCACTAACTTTGTGGATTTTAACTCATGTTAAAACCACAACGTTACAGCAGTCATAAAAACTTGTCTCCGAATTGCACAATATCCACTAAACGATTAAAATCCGTAGAATAAATTACCGGAGTTAACGAACAATAAAAACTTAGCAACACACATGAAATATTACATTCCTTTCAAAAGATTTACTGAGTATTTAGTATTTCTTGCTCTAGCAGGGTGGTCAAGCCAGTACTGACAATAGTTTCCATTTCTATGATTGAATAATTAGCTGCTCTCTTTCTGAGACTAAATCATAATTTGGAAGAGGACAACATTGAAGAGATCAGTTGAAATTTACTTTGGCTGTTTGACAACCTTAACAGAATACAATTATAACAAAGAGATATTTCCAATGGATTATGTTTTTATTCAGCAATATACATTAGCAAAATATTACAGATTTTTTCCAATGTCTGCATTGTATTATCCTTGGCGTGATTATCCACGCCTTGATAGATCGAGATAAGCTCCAATAATTTTCACTTTAGGAATAGTTTCTCTGATTATGGAAAAATCTACGTCTAGAATAGAAGCAGGAGTGATCACAACACCGTGTTCTCGCTCATATTCCTTATCTGGAATGTGATTGCCACTTGCAAGTTCAACTGTTTGCGGGATTTCTGTTCCATGATAAGTGTTCACCCGATAATCTTCATTGTCATAAACGATATAATATGTTGATTCGTCAGGAATATAAGCTAGAAAAAAAAACACAAAATTGTACTTTTCATAGAAATGGAAATCAGACAGGCAAAATGAAAAAATCGTTGAAAGCTGAATGATGACAATGATGCCAGTGGGAAACGGTTTAAAATATTTGATAAAAACCTGAAGAGCTTGTCATTGATGTCTGTAATATCTGATTTGAATAAGTTGAACAAGAAGAAACTTCAAATTTTGTATAATATAATTTAAATAAATCATTAATATGAGCTGCAGGAATTGGATAACATTATATCAGGATACACGAGCTTGAAAAGTTCAAATTATTCAAGTAGGTATGAGGAAGAATGGGCATGAAATAGTAATTTTTTCTTATCAGTTTTATATATAAATGAGGATGGATATTGTCGTTATTCTAACCAGAGCACGACACCTAGAAATTATCACGCATATCAATTGGTATCCGGCCATAGAACAGATAAAAGTTGATGTAACTATACAAAGTCATAACCCACATGCTCCCGTCAAATTAAAATGAAAGAATATTGATAATACTGGTCATTAAGCTGAAGTGTAAAAGTTCGTGACAAAATCGTAGAACTTCTAAGAAGAATGACATAGAGGTTTCTCTGTTTTTAAGTTCATAGGTAATAATCAACAGCAGAATGGAAGAGGGATACAGAGAAGTTAGAATAAAATATTTCTGTTCTTGTATCTCCAATTTGAATTTCATATTTCTTCGATTCATGTTTTTCTGTAATACCAACTCTTTTTGGCAACGTCTAGAAAATATTTCTGTCTTTTGGAAGAACAACTGTAGCTCTGCTGAGTAGACAAAAAACGCGAGGCAAAGAAAATGAGAAAACTAGATTCACTTACATAATTGAAAATACGACTAAAATCCAAGAGCCTTATGACAAGTTCAGTATCACGCTATGATGTCACAAGAAATATTGACCATAATATTTTGAAAAAGAAAAAAAATCTATCCGAAATGATTAAACAAAATCATCTGCTTATAAACATAAGATATCCTGGTTGGAATAACTAGAAATTTTTCTGTAAGATGCGTCTAGTATCTCCAATCAGAAATTGGGTAGATAAAACTAATCACACTGTGGCTTTGGCAATACCCCCGTTTACCCTATATTTACGTTGTGTCAAGATCAGTTTTCTTTTAATCAGTTATTGGAGAATAGTTTTTTCCATTGGGTTTTACAGTTCGCAAGAGTTTTATTGAACATCAAATCTTACCACCAACGTCACATAGAAGCTTGGCCGACAAGACCTTATTCTCTGGAGATATGAACACGGAAATTGCTAATCCTTCTCTGTATATGGCCTTGTGTACGTAATTGTGACGCATCCTATACCATTGATCTGGATACAAATTTTCACCTAAAACGTGGCATGCGTCGGGATGATGTGTATGTTTATTTCGCCAAAGCCCGATGTCCACGCCTTTAAAGGAGATTCTCCTAGTTGGTGGTTCGACATTAGGATCTGTACCCAATTTAGTGATTGGCCGATAGTTTCGGAGTAATTCCTCAGTGCCAAGCCATACTCCATTAGGAGAAACATTAGGATTTCTTGCTCCTGCAAAAAGAAAATAAAGATTTTTTCATTTGAAAATGTCAATGGCAGTCTTGAAATCATACTTGATTAATATTATGGGTTTGTTCAGAGACGAATCACGTCAAGTGGGCACCCCAATTTCCAGCCCAAGCAAATGTTATAAAATGATTATATCAATCGAGTCTTCATATTATCAGTAACGTATAAATGTTGCAATTTCGACGAAATAATTCATTTAACTTTTTTTTTCGTGCAACAAACATTTACGACTTCGTTTTGATAATAATTCATTGCGCTCAAACTGATGAATATGTTTTAACGAAAATTCGTACTACTTTCAAAAGACAATTCATTCAGATAAAAAATATTGTGATGGTCAATAAACAATTTTTCCATATTTTTGATAACATTTTTGCAAACAATTGACATAATTATCAACTTCTCAATGCTCAAATCGTCTAGATTTTTAGGTATACATGTAAAAACTATTTAAGAACGACAATCTGAGAGAAAATTTCACTGTCCGAAATTAATTTGCTCAGAAAATGTATAATTGCGGAGCGCGCGGCTCAGGCCCCCCACAGAGTAGCCCGGCTCACAGTGGCGACGGAATGTTCAGGAACACCTACATGTCGCAAATCTTAACCAAATCAAGCAAAATTCAACCAGAAATTTTGAGTCATAAACTAGATAAACCTTATAAAATTTAAGGACTTTGAGGCATAGCTGATTTTCAATTCGCCATGAGTTTTGCGAAATAAATTTGTTCAAACAATTAGGAAAATTTGTCCAAAGCCAGAATATTTTCTATATAAAATACAATTTTTTACAACCATATGAATAAATAAAAGATTTGTTGATGGAAGAAGTAGAGAAAAATTATTCTGAGTTTGAAGCTCCTATTCTGTAAGTTCTAGATATGAGAGTTAAGAAAATAATTACAGAGAAAAAAAAATATTAAATGAAAAAATCACATAAAAAAAAATTCAGGAAAAAATTATTTTTAAAAATGTAATATAAAATAAGAGAAAAATTTACACAATAACTGACCAGACAGCAAAAATAACCTAACTTTTAAATCCTTAAATTTTTCGAATAATTTATTTGGAAAAACAGGCTAATTCAAAACAACTCAATCAATATTAAGAACATATTTGTCTATATACAATGAGATATAAAAATAGTTCTTATTTAAAAATACAATTCTTCATGGATGCAAAGTAAACAAAAAAAAAGAATTCGTTCCAACATTTTTTTTTGCAAAACTAATGGCAAACTTGAAATTAGCGCAAGAAAAAACCCTTCAGTTAACATAGGTCGCATTTCTATTATTATTCATTTTTTTGTAGACGTTCAAAGCCTTACAAGGATTTATTATAAATTATGCAAAATTCATTATTCAGTCATTTGGTTGTAACAAACTGTATTTTAAATAAAAAATATAATGCTCAGGACATTTTTTTTCCGGTAGAATTAGATTTGAGAATTCATTTTGCATAAAAATTAAAATAAGCAATAATTCGTTGAAAGAAATTGATTGAAAAAATTTATGCCTCAAAGTTCTTACATTCTATAAGGTTTATCTAGTTTATGACTCGAAATCTTATAATCAGGCCATATTTTGTTTAGAAAAGTTCAAACAAATTATTTTTGAAAATTCGGCTTTTTCAGTCTCTTTGGAATCCAATCACAAACATTTCTGGTTGAACTTTGATTTGGTTAAGGTTTGCGACATGTAGGTGTTTCTGAACATTCCGGCGCCAAATGTGAGCCGGGCTGCTTCGAGGTTGGCCCGAGCCCAGGCTGGGCTTCGCTGTTATACATTTTCTGAGAAAATTAATGGCAGGCAGTGAAATTTTTTTTCGGACTGTCGTTCTTCAATAGTTTTTACATGTATCACCAAAGATTCAGACGATTTGAGCATTGAGAAGTTGATAATTATGTCAATAGTTTCTAAACCCTTTTGGTGGACGTCTTCCGATTTACATCTCAAGTTGAATAAAATAAATTTCATGATTGAGGATTTATTACTTTATGGACGAGGATGCTTAGGAAAATTCTGTTGTATTGTTTGCATCACTGAGTTTGCCAGTTGATATTGTCCAGAGAGCTAGCTAGCAAGTATTGGTGAGTTGGACAATACTTAGCCGGCAGAATCAATTTAGGTCCCCTTTCTATTACACATCCGAAGTAATTTTCAATTCTGGGCATGGATCTGGGTTCCGTTCATTTCATTACGTCTAGTTTGATAGATATTCAAATGAACAATGATATTTGATACAATTAAAAGAAACTGTTTCACACTTTTGCCCCAAGAATGTAGACACCTATCTCATAAAGTATTCCTAATTTTTTATCTGATCAATTCCGAAGAAAATTTTTTCGTCATTCAGATTCAAAGCTATACTAATGCTGAATGGAATAAGCACAGGAGTCATTTTGTCCATTTTTTAAGAGAATGTTGCACAAGTGGTACAAATTTAAGATAAGATCTCAAATAATGAACAATCTTCGATGTTTGGACCCAATGTTTGAAGCGAATTCCTATAGAATCACAGGAACTAATTGGCATCATATAACAATTTTTATCGTATTGTGCAAGTAATTCAGGACGAAAAAGAAGAAAAAATTATCATTAATCTTTCGACATTCAGCAAGGTCATATGTCTTTTTTATTTCCTCAGTGGAATTTATTACGCATCTTTTTTTACGTAGTTTTCGAATGATCTGTGGATAGATTTTTGCTGTCCAGCCTGAGAGGGAAGCCGTTCACGGAGATGAAGTTTAATAGAAAAAAATTCTTCTATTCGAAATTAGGTTTATGGTAACACAAGAGATAACTTCTCAAGGATTTTTTCTTTTACGTCAGAGAACATTATGTGATCAAACAATATGTCAGATAAAAAGGATTTCGACATACAGGCCCACTGTTTAAAGAAGAATCAGGCAAAACAGATCTGAGTTCACACAACGTTAATTCTTCCAAAGTTTTAGTTGGAAAAATTTGAACAATTTCGATGAACACAATTTGAAATGGAACAATTTGAAGGCGATTAAATATTTCCCGAATCCAATTCCTCCTAATATCTCTTTGACCTGAAGTCAATCTACTGAAAAAAATTGGCTATAATTTTTATCTCCCGCACAGCCAGTTTCTACAGTTTTGTTTTTTTGAGTCACCATTTGTCATAATCCTTATATCTTCAGATCGCGATTTAACATAATCTTCTACCTGCTTGAATTAGCATATCACACACAATCAGTTCCTAGGCAAAATACAATTCAGTAAGATTTTCTAATTGGTTGATTGAAACTTGATAGCGTCATCTAGCTAATCAGAATGCCGAAAGACCTGCTCATTCAGAAGATTGAGAATGATATTGAATAGTAATTTAGTATTATGGAAATTGTGTTAGATTTCAATTCATCACCATAAAAATCATACCAAATGGTTATTTTCAAGATGAAAAATTACTACGAAATGTCATTTGGAGAAAATCAGGTAAATTGGTAATCAGGATAAGCTAAAAGCAAAGCAAACTGCGATTATGTGAAATTATTGCAGGTTAGTGAGGAAGGTAAATAGAGGTACTAGAAATAGTACGTGGGAAAGGGATGAAATTTTGGAAGTTTCCTGGATTTATAGGGGATTGAGGCAGGTGTGCCTGCTCTTATCGCTGACATGAAGAAGATGATGGAGGGCGGAGGAATAGGAGAAGTAAGGGGTGACGGAGGTGAAATTGGGACACTTGGGTATGCAGATGAAATATTGTTGCTGGTAGAAAGTGAGAAGACCTCAAAGAAGATGGACGAAAGGTTGAGAATGTAGATGGTCATATAGATTATATATTCAGGGGAGCAAATGTTGTGATGAGGTAGGTTTGGGATTAGGAAAAGAGTTGCTTGCAGATGATTTTGGAAGGAGCGATAAGCTGTTCGACTCGCTGGTGATGAGTATGCTAGTGTATGGAATGGAAGTGTGAGGATAGACGAAATGTGGGGAGGTAGATGGAGTAGATGAGAGGTATATAAAGGGTCCACTGAGGAAGTGGAGGAAAATGAGCTAGTGAATGAGTGTTATTGGGAAAAGGAGTGCAGGAGAGGAGATAGAAAGATGGAGGATAAGAGAAAAAGGTATTTCAGAAAGGAATGAAGTTAGAAAGAGTGTGATGAGGAGAGAAAGATGTATGGAATGGTTCAGAGCTAAGGGCCATTTCCTCAGAATTCATGTTAGTCAGACTACCAGTGACGAATAGTGGCGACCAAGCGGCGATTGATGATTAGTCGATGAACTCTTTTCTAAGTTCATCTCTTTTACACCTTTACTGTCCTAATATATTGCCACTCGTGCTTTTTTATAGTTTTTTTCAAGTCGGATGGATTAGAAAGGAGAGGCGGAGGGGAGAGAATAGAAGAGGAAAAGTGACATGCTGATCGACTAGTAAGAGACTAACCAGAGCCTGAACCAAACATCTACTGACGATTTTAGGGACAACTTAGGGATTGCGGATGAGAAGGTCACTGGTCTTTATGAAAATTTTTAGTGGATAGCCCTTCTCCAGTTAAGAAGAAGGTCTTAGAACGAGTATAGGCAGGAGAAAAAGAGGAGATATAAGGTTCGAGATTCCATGGGGAGCATGTGTGGATAAGGTCAAGGAAAAGAGAGCGCAATATTTGTGCGAGAAAGAAGAAGAAGGAAGTCAGGAGCTCAAAGCGACGATAATGTTCAGAGGTATGTAGAGCTTCAATAGGTTCTGGCTCCTCAAAGATAAGAAAGTGTGTGGATATTGTTGGACGTGGTATGCAAAGGTGAAACACCGGTTGGAACGATGCAAGGAGGTGGAATAGAGTGGGATGATTATACAGGCACTGCTGCAAGAAACCGTCGACAAGAGCGTAGGTGGGATATGAGTAGAGGGGTTTTAAGGTAAAATGGAGAAAAAGAAAAGTGAGGAAGAGGAAAGATGTATTGAGAGAAGAGGAAGTAGAAATGAGTTAAATAGGTTAAATGTGAAAAATGCCAAGTGCAGATAAGAAATAGGTAGTTACCGCAGAGGCAGAGTTCGGCAATGCAAGGCTTGCGAAAAGTAGGGAAATGCGTGCGAGACAAAGCTCAAAGATTTGTCTGAAAATTTTGGAAAACATGGTTGTGTAAGCAGGTAAATTTCTTGAGGACAATGCGGTCGAAACCCAACAAGTTCTCATTTCAAGTGTATGAATTCGAAAATTCATGAACAGAAGAATAAGGGAATAAGTAGTATTATTCAGCAAACTTCGTAAACGTTTCAACTCTTAATTATTCTAACTTCCAAAGTATGAAATTCAATAATCTCAAATCGGAACCAGTACACTTCAGCTGGAAATGGATTATATATTTAATTTACAGAATTGAATGATTAGAATCTCCGAGCATTCCTTAATAGGGGAATCGCAAACAAAGATTTTTGAGTCGGACAATGTGAATTCGAAGGAGTAGAATAATATATTTCAATTTTCTTTTAAATTTGGAAACTTCTCAATTTCGGAATATGTGACACCTCAGGCTCATAATGGAATTCATATAATATTGAGTACACTCACCGTCACATCCCAGGAAAACCGTGATTGCGAGGATTATAATGCTGGCGAGGAACGTCATTTTTTCCAAAAATATTATGTAAACGGTCACTGATGAAATGAGAACAAATTTACTGCTTAATATATATATTCTCAGCACGATTTGATTACTTAACTGAATCAACACTCGCGAAACCTTCAAAAATATTCCTCATGATCATGTTTTCAGACTACGTAGTAAGAGGAGACCTCGTAAAACCTATTAAGATTGAAATCATTCCATCATCTACAATTTTCTTTCGAAAAAATGATGTCCAAGACGAATTTGAGGCCTGGATTCAGATTTGACATGCAATCCAATCTCCCTTTTTTTCCTTCCAGGCCATACTTCTCATAAGTCCTACAATTTTTCATTGACTTATTTGCTTCAGCCTACTGTGAAGCATCGACAATACCCACAATCATTCTCTGTTAACCTTGAGTGTAAAAGAATTTTCTCTTAATTGATTATTGGATACTTCATTATTGCATAATTGTCTTTCATCAAACCTTATCCTCAGCAATATATCTGATTTGGCCAAAGCCCAATTACTCGGTCCTCAATAGAGTACTCTCTAGTTGGTTGTTAAGCTGGGACCATATTATGGATTGGGGGATAGTTTTCAAGTTCTGCGCGAGTGCCCAGAAATACCTTGTAGCCATGATAATCAGAAACAGTAGATCCTGTGGAAAGAGAATGAAGTTTTCGGGTTTTGGAAATTTTAACTATCAATATCAGAATTATATTATATCAGAATGTGACATTACATTTCTAAAGTACTTTCCAATGCTAAACATGTATCTAGCTTTCGTTTGTTCCTTACCGTCCAGTTTTGAAATATTTTCGAAAAACTGAAAAAGTGCTGGAAATTCACAGAAATTCCAGTGCTCTGTAATAAGGACCATATTTACTTCCTTAAAAAAACAATAAGTCGCTTTCTTCGTTCTTACGGAGATGATTATTTTGAAGAATATTTGAATGCAGATTATCCGTCTTGGGCATATTTCGAAAAATGTGTATCCTTCTTCTGAAGTTCCTCAAACTTCTACTAAATGCTGTACTGAGCATCGTATCCTTAAACATCAAAATCGATATGCCCCAATTTTATTCGAACGAAAATGTTTACAGATAAGATCGTCACAGACAAGATTCCGAAAATAATCATCAAGACCATTGGTTCTTTATCTTAATGAAATCTTTCTACGTGCTTGTAATAGACTGATCACAAATTTTTAGAAGAAAAACGAACTGAGAATTTGAAAATGTGATTCTAATCACATTTTCACATTTGGTAGCCGAGTTTGATATGTAGACACGGCAGAATAATATTTTTAGGGTCTACCAGAAGGAGTTTCGTGGCCTTGGTTTGTCCTACTCCAGAAGGATGGCGTTCGGACGAAACCTTGTGAATGTAATGATTGCTCCTGGCACTACTGTCCCAATAAAATGAGAAGTAATAATACTTTGCACAATTCTTCTGCAGTCGTAACAGAATAACAATCCTTTTGCAGTATGAACAGATTGACCACCAGTGTGACCGCCAGATCTTTTTTCTGATTGCTGTAGAAAATGTTCACATTCTCGTTCAATCAACACTTTTACTTCAACCAAGATTCTGAAAATCCAGCCTTATCCTTGGAAAGATTAAGATCTCTTAGGAGATCACTTCATTTCGCTTGATCAGCTTGACTGAGGATGGAACATCAGCATGTACGGTTTGTTGCTTATTCTTTGAATTAAAGCCTTCCATAAGTGATGTATTACAGGAATAAAAATCTACATCATGATTTTGCAGTTTATTCCTAAGCATTGTTATACACAAATTCTGATTTGGATTGGTGTCTTTAATTTGTTGGTGTATGAGGACTACAAACAAAACAGGAAAATTTAGGCTAATTTTTACACCCACCCGGCATATTATAGGCTTTCTGCAACTGAAGGGAAAAGAATTGAATTCCTAATGGATTCCTGGTTAAGGAATAATGTAATTGTTCGTATCATCTATTACAACTGCACAAATTTTAGAAACGGATGAAATGTGAGCGATCGCCTTATACTTCACAACTGTATGAAGTTCACTAATAGGTAATAATGTTATCGATTGTTTTGTCGTCACACGTGTTGTCTGGCGAATCAGGGCCCAGTTTTAATCTTTTCGCGCGAGAGGTATGAAAATTCGAATCTTCCAATAGATAGAGGAACGGGGGGAAAGAGAAGAGTGTGTGTGTGTGGACTGGCGTCCGCTCGCGCGTGTTTCCGGATATCTAGCATTGGCTTTCTGGACACGGTCGCGTGCGTGGAGCTCCACCCGAGATCAATCGCCTCCTTGGCACTATCTTTCGAAACAAAACTCCCACCGATTCGCAACGTGAATCGGGATGATCGCTTAATCCACCGATTCCTATCTTACGGAATCGGGATGTTTTAACTACAACAAATCCCGTACAAAACGAATTCACGATCGCCGCGAGTGTGACGCCAGCGCCGGTTAGCCGCGAGCACGTGGTGCTCTTCGGTTTATCAGTGAGTGATTTAGTTTAGTTCTGTTTAAATCTCCAATGGTAGTATGATTTCGCAATAAATTCTGGGTTTTTTTGTGCCACCGGCTTTTTTCTCAAAAAATCGAGTTTTATTGGAATCTCCCGAATTACTAGTTTAGTGAAAGTGTATCTTTTTTATCGAATCAAAATTAGATTGTCGAGCCACCGGCGGCAAGGCAATCACAACATCGATCTTTCCATGTTTTACAAATCCATGAAATTCAGAAACACTTGACAATGTAAGCGATCTTCTCATGTTTAAAAATGGCTGAAATTCTCGATGAAATGACATGCGGCGAAAGCGGGAGAGAGAATTTCCACTATTTAAGGAATGGTTGGATAATTACTCATGAACAGTTTTTATTACAAATATCTGGAGTGACCAGTTGGTCGCGAGGGATGAGGCATGAGCTTCGGACCCAAGCTGTCTGGTTGTGGGTTCGCTTCCCGCCTGGCACTCCGCGGAGAGTCGTGAGCCCGGTACCTCTAGAGTTCCTTAAGTTCTCTAAGTATTGAGTAGCTGTTGCTCTTGGTGGTTCGGAATCCACCTTAAACTGTAGGTCCCCCTCACCCCTGAGTTAGTGGTGAGGTGTGCAAGGGAATAGATGAAAGGTTATGCCGAGACTCTTTAACCCTTAACAGGGAGTGAGTAAAAAAAAAATACCAATTCCAATTTATTACAAAAATCTGTTCATTGAAAATGATAGAACAAACGGAATCGCAGATTTGTGTTCATCCTTTAATAGTTCAAGGGAATTTTCTTTCGCTTTCAGCGAACACATAGGTCTTTTTTACAACTATTTTCTTATGATAAGGGTGTCCAACCTGTGAGCAACTAAGCCACATGTGGCTCGGGCCATGATTGGCAGTGGCTCTAGCTCTTCGGTTCGACACATGTTCGTGAGAGAACATTTTCTAGTCTCGCGCGCCGTAAAAACAAGTATAATATCCTGCTAAAAAGTTCGGACAAGTTTGTGACAAATTACGGATTGCGGGATATGCCCGAATTTGTCCGAAAAGTGATCTGGTTTTTTGTCCTCTCGATTATATCAAAAGGGTGCACAATTTTTGCGACGAAAGGAGCACGGAATTAAATCTGGTTTTCATCCGCTAGAATCCGAGAGTTGTCCGGTGTGACGGATTCGATCAATCCGGAAAGAATCCGTTTGAGTACGTATTTGGTACGATATAACGGATGGTATTAAACCGAATTGTGTCCGGTCATGTCCGTTTTTTGGAGGGTCTTCCAGATGTTTTTAATCCGGATCGTGTCTGCTCGAGTCCGTGTTTAGTACGTTCTGAAGAATGTGATCAATTCGGATTGTGTCCAGTCATGTAAGTGTTTTGTCCGGTCTTCCGGACGTGATTAATCCGAATCGTGTCTGGTAGAATCCGTGTTTTATACGGCCTGAAGAATACGATTGATCCGGAATGTGTCGGGATGCAAAAAGGGGTATGTACTGGTTGGAAGAGTTCAAGGACTTATAAATGAGTTCAATAATCATGGAGGTACAATTGCATGAAAAAGGGGACAAGAGGACTGGCGGGGTATGAGGAATAGGGGGAGGATTGTTAGGTAAAATGAAGAAATAGCAAAGGAAGGAGGGTGAATAGAGGAGAAAATATGATGTATAAGGAGGAGTTGGAGGTAAAATTATTTTATTGTAAGAAAGCAAATCGTAAATAAGGAAAAGGCAGTAACCGCGGAGATGGAGTTTGGAAATGCAAGGCTGGCGGAAAGTTAACAAAAGCATTATAGTTCAAAATGAATGTCAGAAAAATTAGAGTTTCGGATAAGATAAAGGAGAGCCGCATTCAAATTCCTTGAAAATGGGAAAATAATGAATAGAATAGCTCAAAGGAGAAAAGTTAGATTGCCAACAGTTGATACTACACGATTTTCATTCAAATGCGGTCGAAACTGAGCAAGCTCCAATTTCGGAACTTCGAATTCAATATTTACTAGATAGAAATGTGAGAGAATAAATGATATTATTCACCTTACGTCATAAAAGTTTCAAATCCGAATTATCCAAACTTTCAAAGTTTAAACTGCAATAACCTCAAACTAGAACCAGTAAACTTCAGACTACTTCTTATTACATTTTTTTTGTACCATTAGGCAAAAATCCCTTTCAGGGTAAGCGTTACTCGTTAAGAGTTGTATTTGGTTGAGTTGATTACACGAGAGGACACCAGTCTCGCGCCAACATGCCAACAGCACGTGATATTCCTGGACAGTCAACCATCCAAGTACTAATCGTGCCCAACGCTGCTTAACTTAGGTGATCACAAGAGAACTGGGTTTCTGAGTTTGGCATTAATATTTCTGATCATTCTTTATGAGAAAATAGCAAATAGAAGATATTTTGAGTAAAATTATATTTATCTGAAAGGTTATGATAATTATATTCCATTTTTTTCGGAATTCGAAAATTTCTTATTTAAGAAACTCATGACATTCTAGGCTCATATTGAGTTCCATATAATATTCAGTACACTATCCTTCACAATTCAGGAGAACCGTGAATGTGAGGAGTATAGTGCTGATAAGGAACTTCATTTTCTTTACAGATATTTCATGAACGGTGACTAATGAAATGAGAACATATCAACTGCTATATTCTTATATGCTGAGCACGATCTCATTACTTAACTTTATCACTTTCCCTGAAACCTTCAAAATAATTCCTCATTGTCGTATTTTTAGAAAACGTGGTAGAAAAAAACATTAAGTTGGAGCTACAGATTTACGTGGAAATGATCTTGAGCATTGACGTGGAATTCAACGAAATTTAGATGGTATTTCGCAGACACTGAGCTCTGAAAATTATATTAGATTCCATGGACGGGATGACAGAGAAGGAATTCAATCTCACATTCTTATGCAATTCCAGCTTCAGAAATTTAGGAGAGAAAAATCTCAGCTGCTGGCCAAATCGATGATGAAGAATTTTTCATTGACAAAATTCGGAGTATCCAAACTTTTAGGATTGGTTACGTCCCTACATCAAGAATTCGTGACAAAAAAATAGAAAATGTCTTAGCATATAAAACAAGGAAGACATTTAGGATTTCTCTTCTGATTCTGCTAAATGTCATTCTTTCCCTTTAAAATTTTGGAGAAAATTGTGTGGACCTGAAAAATTCACAGAAAAAGAATAAAATGCCCAATATCTATTATCGTTTGGATCCCACAACGATTCGAATTTCTTTTCGATGAATTCTTGATAAACGGCGTCACCAGTCCTAAAAGTTTGAATCTTTGCAAATAGTAACAATATTTTTTTCATGAAATCGGTAATGCATCCGGCCTATTACTTTTCATAGTAAATCCTGACATATAAAAAATTCTGCAGTTCAATTAAATCTTCCATTCAATTTGCAAATGCTCCGATTATAGTGAATCCGGGAAATCATCAAGCTCAAGCTTAAGACCGATCGATCGACGCGGGAGAGTCACGTTGTTTTTTTTCTGCAAGCAGACTGGAAGAATTTATCAACTTGGATTGAACTTGAATCTCTCTGACTTTTCGGAATTTCATGTGAGAGTAATGCGTTTTTAACGAAATAAGGACGAATCGCTATACGAATTCAGAAATCGGTCCTCATACTCCGTGCTCAGTTCTTTTCATAGGGCGATGCATATATACACAATTGCAAATATTATTCAAAACTGTTTGAAACCTCTACTTCCCAGAATATTATAAAATTTTGTCTCATTTTTATATGATGGAAGTTTCAAATTAATTCACCTGAGGCTTTATCACAATACTCGCCCTTCAAATGCTCATCTTGCATAAGTTGGCTGACGTACGGAATTTCACACTGTTGGAAAATCATTATCACGATTGAAACGAAAAATATACGTCTTATTAGAAACAATTCAAACAAAATTTTTAGACATTTTTTAGGGGAATGATTTCCCTCACCTAATGTTCCTCCCTATCTTCCATAGTTTGCTCGGAAAATGGCAAATTCTCATTCTGTCAAGTGCGTTATCATGGTCAAAACAAAAACTTTGCATCTAATATGAAATAGTCGGGACAAAATTTTTGGATCTTTTTAGGGTGAATGTTTTTTCTCCTCAACATTTCTTTGCATCTTGTATGATTTTAGCGGGAATGAGCTTTTTCATAACACGTGCAACGAAAATTCGACTTTCGCCGCCTCTTGAGCGATGCAAATATGGCGGATTACTGCCGAGATTTCTATTCGCCCCTAGTGGCGAATAGAAATCAGCTGGAGCGGCGAAAGTAAAT
>WSXT02000061.1:0-15197 GCA_011762715.2 Neuroterus valhalla
ATAATTATCGGCAAATTATCCAATAATAATAAAAACGATTTTCAAAAAGTGTCCTGCTAACTTGAAGGACGTGAATAATTCTGACTTCCAGCTCAATGAAATAATCATAATTATCATTTCGAATCAATATTTTCGACGGCCGATTAATCTAGCACCTCCAGAGCCGAATTTCGAAATTCTTCATAGCTCAGAATTTCCGTCCTTTTTTTAGATTTTTTTTTCGCTCTACATAAACTTTTTGGGCGTCTTATTTTTTATGAAAAATTAGTTTTCTTGTGGAGGTTTGAACCCAATGTCAAAAATTAACCCCTTTGTATCCCGTACCTATGACCTTGTCTGAAGTAATCTTTTTGCGAATTTTGAAGTCTCAATGGAGTCTCTGATCGTTGGACTCCCCACAAGTACCAACTCAAATTTTCCGTCTAAAAACCTGCACGTTGAAAACCAACCCCTATTGTTAAAAAATGTCCTTTTTGCAAATTTCAAAGTCTCAATGAAGTCTCTGATTTTTGGGCTCCTAAAAAACACCTCCGATTTCCGCATTCAAGACTTCAACCTTTTGTACCCCGTCCATAAGACTTCATCTAAAAAAGATTTTTTTGCGGATTTTAGAAACTTGATGTAGTCTTCAATTTGTGAGCTTCCCGAAAATCCTCTCCCCGATTTTTTGGCTCACACTCCTAATGTTGAAAATCATCCACTTTGTATCACCTTGTCAAAAATGATCTTTTTCAGTTTTCAAAGCCCTAATGTATTGTCCGATTTTTGGACTCCTCGAAAATACCTATCCTGATTTCTGCGCACGAACCCTTCACATTAGAAATCAACCCCTTTGTACCACGTACATAAGACTTTGTCAAAAATGATTTTTTTTGCGAATTTCCAAGCCTTAATCGGTGCTCGAGGAAAAATTAGTAATTCCAAATGAGTTGAAAACAGGGTATAATCTAAGCCTCATTTAGAACTGACCGAATCCCTATTATACGAAAACTGAAAAAAAAGGAAAAAAAAAGGATTTGAAAGTCCGATTTTTCTCTATCAACTTTTGAAATGTATTTTTGCACTGCCCATAATCAAGTTTTAGAACTGACAATTTTTTTTAGAACTGCCCTTTTGGTCAGAGCTGCCTGTTAAATTATACCATGGTTGAAAAATAGATTTTATTCGCAAACAAATTATTATAAGATTACCTAATCGATAGAATTTTTGTTTTGCAGTTCTTGTTTTAAGTGATATTCAAACTCCATAATCTAATCGTATACCATTCTGCGTATCTTTTTGGGCTAGAATGGTCAATCTGTACTGCTCTATGAGGTTCTCTCACTTGAAGCTAGAGGTAGATGGCGCCAGGACACGTCAGTCCGGTCATGGCTGCTGCACTTACAAACCGTCAAATTCATAGTTGTGTTGTCGTGTTCGTGAGCCTGCCTGTGTGATCAACAAAATTGAGAACACAACCTTTAAAATTGACATTCGGCCCGATACAATTGTCTTTGTTATTCTTATAGTTCAAGTGCGATAAACAAAATGAAATGTAGTGTAATAATATCATTTGGAAGAAAGTGTGCTATGCATAAACCATCACGTGTATGAGGCACAAATGAAGATCTTCCAATAGCTTTTAGAAACTTTTTTCCATAGCTTCATTCGAATGGAATTTAAACTTTACCTTGCTGTTGCGAGATATTACATTGCATTCCATTTTGTTTATCGCACGTGAACAATAAGAACAACAACGACAACTGTGTCCGACGAATGTTGACTTTGCAGGTTATGTTGATCATCCAGGCAGGTTTACGAACACGCGAACACAACTATGAAGTTGACGATTCTAGCAAAAGTGGATGATGTTGTTCTATTGGCTGAAGACGAGAGAGGGTTGCATTCAATGTTAGGAGGGTTTACAGAGTACGTGAAAGGAGAAGATCCAACTGCTAATGTGAGTGAAACGAAAAAATTGGGTGCTTAAGAAATAAGGATTAAAGGAGACTACGAGTATAAATTGATAAGTATATGAGAATTTGGATGTCTTATGTGCTAGAATGAGGGACCTCGTACTATGGACTACAGATTTTGAGGGGGCATAAAGCAAAAATAGGTATAATGAGTGATGAGGCTAAAACCAAATGAGTTGCGCTAATCAGAAGCAGGATTAAGATCCACAGAATCGGAAGGGATAAAATAAAAATTAGCGATGTTCCATCTTCTTCTTGCCGATTTCCTTTTTTTTCGCTTGCCAAGATTACTTCAAGATTTTCATCTGGACCAATTTTTACTCCTCGTTTCTTCTGTGTTAATTGTACAATAAAAAGAAGAATGATATGTACATAAAATGAACATGAATTAGCTTCTTACCTTAAAACCGTTCTTTGCTTGATGAGAAATAGTACATATTGTACCTAGGGATGAAAGCAGGCTTCTTTTCGTGGTGCATACAGTATTTTCTTCAACGCATGATGGAAAATCGTGGATTCGATTGATAAGAAGTTGAAAAAACTAAAGAATAACCCCTGCCAAAAGGAAAAAAAATTGAGCATGATGCATCCATCAAAAAATCTTGTTGTGACGCTTGGAACCGCACGGTTTTCAGGTATGTCTCTAAGAGAATAATTGAAACACTGGAAGTTTCGGGAAATTCTGTAAGAATTTTGGTCAAAGAATTGATACACATATATTGCATAGATACCAAATGTTTCACACAATCAACAAATCTATGAGATGTGCCGCTAACACGAAGAAGGCGCTGGTGTTTACAACATAGTATGCGTGAAAATTGAGTAGTAACGTATCTAGGGTATAATAGAATGATATCGCTAGATTTGTGCAATAAAACGTTTTCTGTTGATGCTATCTTCATAAATATGACACTAAATTTGCATGAGATAGTTTCATCTGAATTGGCACGACAATTAAGTGCTACATATGTAAATTACACACGTCAAAATATCGTATTACAACAACGGCTTTAGTTCACAATATCTGCTTCAATACAAAATTCTTTTTGAATATCCATAAGACTTTTCCCCTTAGTCTCCTTGACAAAGATAAGTACAATTATCGTGCCAAACCAAGAGAATCCCGCGAATGTCCATATGGCTGTGACTATGTTATAGGCTATTGATAATTTATATAGAATGAGAATTGCTATTAAAGACATTCCCCAGCTGGAGAATGCTGCAATAGTTGCACCCGTAACTTTGATTTCCAGAGGAAAAGCATCTGCATACAGAGACCATGATAAAGGTCCAACGCCTATATTGAACACGGCAAAGTAGAGGGCTAACCATGTCGGGGCCATCCATGGATAAAAATCGTCATATTCGGGGTCCTTTTCTCGCAGATCAAGGAACCAACCTGTAAAATAAATTGCCTTAGAAAAATGAAATATCAGCAAACCATCTCAAAAACAATTATAAATCAGATACAATTACTTCCTGTTCTCAGCATTCGATTGATACCATTTTCTACAGTTAGTATAACGTATTCAAAAATGATTACAGTAAAATCTCATTTTCCCGGAGGAATGAGAGGAGATACCTCGTATAGCACGGAAGAAGTACGCAATTCAAAATCATTTATTATTTTTTATATATTTGGAAGAGTAAAATGAAATTCGATTGTATGATCATATAAAAGTGAACGACTAATGAACGTAGATAGTTCTCTGAAGTATGAAGCATTCTTACAAACGTAGCTTGAAAATGTCGGTAATAGTGCACTGTTTCAATATGCTCCTTCGTTTTTAAGCTGGAATATCTCGCGATCGTTAAATTAATAAGAGATCACGCAGAGTACTTTTTGGCTGTTCTTCGATATATCTCAAAGCTTGTTCTATCGAATCTAATCATTCTTCATGACTAATATGCAGAGTTTCTTTAGTTTCGCTATCTTCTATTTGGTCCATGATCTTCTTCCCAGAACTTACAAGATGCTCGATTTTGTCGTCAATAAGTTTTTGTTCACCAACGCCACTGAACAACATCAGAATGCCTGGATATATTCCTTGTTTGGGAGACTTTACATGTAGCGGAAAAAAGATCTGACAATGATTTTTCTTTCCTAAAAATCGAATCCTTGTGTGCAAGAATAATATTTGATTTACGTAAAATATTAGAATATTTACCTCGAAAGTTAGAAACTCATTCAAGCACTCTCTTGTCGCGCGTGGTACACTGATAAGGCTTTATGTTAAATGCATCTAATTGCTCTGGGCTTAGCCGGTTTTCCGATACACATCCAAGGAAGTTCATGTGTTCTGGAAGCGTTACTGCATGATAAAATGTTAACCCTTCCTTCATTTTTGTCATGTTCAAGCCAACCGCTTTCTCTGCTATAAGCTTTTTGAATTCTTCTTCAAACGTTGTCCATCAACTTTTATCAGCTTACATTTTTATGTCACCGATGCTTAGGTGACAAATAGCGTGTCATTTCTTCCATCTATTCAGCCACCGCTATTTGTTCTGTAAAAATCCCGCTTTTTTCAGGAAACTTTTTTCGCGAGCATAGTTTTTGTCTGTAAAATTGGGCCTAAATGAGAAAGAAGAAAGAAAAGGATACGTCGGAAAAAACCTCCTCGAACGATATGGAAGCACAAGCTTTGAACCTTGTCATGTCCAAGTAACATTGTTTTAAAGATATATAGAGTGCTCTCCTGATACAGGTTAAGTTCATCATACTCTACGGGTCTTATTGCTTCACAAATTGTCATCGAACTGACAGATTTTATCAGAAATTGCTCTGGATGAGATATATTTCATTGCCAATCACCTACGGTGGTCTCTATTAGAGAAAATTCGGTTTTGATAGTCTGAATGATTCCTCCTTTATTACATTTCCTAATTGCTCCCAACTTTTCTTTGTACGATTACTACGAGTTTCGTTCTCTTCTGCGACATGTTCATATTCTTTCATCGTTGCTGGAGCCCAACTGTTTACAAATTATTACTTGTAAGCGACAAAATCGCAATCTCAAACAATTCTGTGCATAGAGCATAAGCTTATTGGCCTTATCTGTTTCATCCAAGTTTTTCCGTATTGCTCTAGCAGACGCCTTGATTTATGCAGAGTGTTTGAATGGGACAGATGAACGAAATTTCATTCTATTCTACACCTTCATGTTCCTCTACTATGTCCTTGATACATACATAAACACTTTATGTATCAGAGACTATTGTGAACTCGCATTGTACTCCACCAAGCAAAGCGTTGTTGAATTTCTGATCATTTGATGAATAATATATACGTATATGGAATACATTTTTAGTTTCTTCAATTGTGATGTGAGTGAAGCTAGTCTATCTAGAAGTTTCTAGATTTAGCGCGGACGCAAACTTTTGAAGGATCTTCAATTCTGTTAAATGTGTGTAATAGGAATTTTTAGATTGAAACATTTCAGAGTGGTGAAAATTTGAAACTTACTATTCAGGAATAACAATTTTGATAAGAAAATTGATTCAGTAAGATTTTCCATAGGAGCTACCATTGGCAAAAAACCTAAGCATGAGTTAAGAATTATGATCTGGCTTTAATCCCAATCAGTCATAACAGTCAATACGGATCTACAACTTCACCGCTACAGAAGTTGTTGAACTCACTAAGCGGCCACGAGGAAGAATTGATCAGTTATGTAATTGATTTGTGTACTTACGAACGTCCTTCCTATGAAACTGTTAATTATGATGTTTCTAAACAAAATTGGGGTTGAATATATTCGAATTATTTTATGCAAACGTTTCCTCTCACTACGACTCCCCATTACCTTTCAACTAACGAGCAATGAGAAGGAAACATGTAGAATTGTTACTCACTAGCTCTACCCATTCTTGAAATGCGTCTCCTGACGATCATCTTCTCTTCTATTTTCTGAATGTCTCGTTAATAGTTAAAAAGAGGAGAAACGGCTTTATATACCGGCTCACTCTCGATCCGTTTGTTGCGTTGGATCAAGCAAATAGGCGTGCTTGACCATGGTCTGAATATACCGTTGCTGGTACGGCGAACCAACCAGCACGTTCAGACTCCGCTGTACGGCTGACAAAATTCAACAAGTCACTGTGCTTAAACGACAGCTCGAGAGCAAGTCAGTAGTCCTCCGGACCACTATCGAGGACAAGTTCAGCAGGACCTTCGAACAATTGGACTCCTTTAGTTTTCTATCCTTTTAGACGTCGACATCCTCTTCATTACAGCCCGGAGTTCTGGATTACAGACGAGGGACTATCATTTTTGTACCATCGTAGAAACTATCCGGGACAAGTGATGGTGGTTTTTTTGGGTTGGAAATTTCTTCTGAACGAAGATTGCGAGCGTGAAAGAACAACGTCCCCGTCGCTAGTGTTGCCGTCGAGCGAAAAATGTGAAGCATTGAGACAAGACAAAGCATACCGCCAGTCTTCCAATTTCTCATCTTAGGTCCGGCTTGAAATTGTTGGGATCTTAAATACCATGACCTTGCTGAGGCTTGTCCGGAAGGCTTAAATTTTCACTAGCAAATGTGTGAACGCCTAGATCCCAATAAAAATCTTGTATTCAAAGACCGCAGCTTCTCAAACCCTCTCGAGCGGAAGTTTTTTGTTTGTTAGCTTGCTAAAGGAATAAAGTGAACTCCCTAATAATTTGACAACTTGAGTTCGCATGATTTTTGGAGTATCTAATTTGGCAAAAAAGTTGAGATGTTCAGTCCACTTGCTGAAGGAAATAGTATATTTTAATAGTGAATGCATGTTCAATGCATGTATACTTGAACGTTTTAATCAGCCTTTGATGGAGTTTTTTAGGTTCCTGAAACATACCGAACTCAAAACATAATTATACCGAAATGAACAGGATTTTTTTCGAGAACTGTAGCAGATTGAATGAAGAACATCCACAAATTGGCCTCATAAATTTTTTGTATGATAATCGAAAAAGTTTTTTTTCTCAAATTCAGTCGTTTTGAGATGAGATTTTCATTTTCCTTACAAATAAAGAAAAAAACGTTTCCATTCGCTATTCGAAGACGATGTTCAAAATCCATTACATTTGAACTCCAAAATTCTTGATTGATAAACTGAAGATTTGTTAACATCTAATGAAACTCATCCTCTTCCTGGTTGAAAACTCAACAACTTGGAAGCGAGTTTTTTTTTTTTTTTCAAATACAAATTTATACTTTTTATCTTGATCCACATGTTGAAAAACACTGTCAAATATACCTATTGGAATTTTAGAACAAAATATAGCAATGAAAAAAGAGAAGATAAAAGGAAAAGAAACCCCCAAAACTTATTTCTCCTCTTTTATTTCATTTTTCGTCTTTTCTATTGCTATCATCTTTGAGAACACAAAACAACATTCGAAAAATCTACAATAGTAGGGAAGCCCAAGGTCACCTGAAAATATTCTAGCGTGGTTAATTTTTTTTTTAATCCGAAGGAAATCATGTAGGAATAACGGATATAATAAAATCTGCCGGTTTCCTCCTTTAACTCTTTCTCTATTTCTCACTCTCTCGCACCCGATTTTTTTTACATTTTCAGAAATCGGCCGTGAGTTCTCGTCGCGTCCAAATCGTCAGTCTTTTGAACATAATACCATTTAGAGTTCACTTAGCATTTCCCTACATATCTGATAAGCTCGAACAATTTTTTTTTTCATTTTCTACCCCGTCATGCGGCCACCCCCATCTTGCAAGCCGCAGATTAATATTTTTTCGTTATCAGAAGCACGTAGGGCGTATACGAAATTAATGTCTGACACGCTCTAGTATTTCTTTGTTACACATTTTTTTAACCATTTTTGAACATTTGTATACACTAACATCCGCAGTGAAAGGGTATATATCATATAAACGTTTTTTATTTTTAGTATCTAATCTTCACAATCCAATTGGTTCCGGCAACGCTTAAATAACTTCCCATTAAGCCTCTTGGGTTTCCCTACTACAACGTTTCGGTAGTCCTCCAACACATAATAATAATAATAATAATAATAATAATAATAATAATAATAATAATAATAATAAACCTTTATTAGGTTGCCAACCAAGAAACCAAATGTACAAAAAAATATATAAGGTTGATCCAAAAAACAACTCAAAGGGCGAGGTAGGAAATCTTCCAGCCGGTCGAAAACCCAAGATGCTCTCTACCCGAAATCCCAATGAAGAACCATCGTTAGATTCTTAGTTTTTCAATTTCAATTTTCAGGAGTTGCATTATTAAATAGAAGGTTGGACGTTAAATGCAAATATAATTTTTTTGTTCAATTTCATGTTTCTCAAATTCCAATAATTTGTCCTTATGATACATTTTTGGTCTTTATCCAGACAAGCCTTCATTTTTGAATACATTTTCATTCGATTTTTGAATAGTGATCTTAATTCCATTACTTTTTCCCTGATTTCCCTCTCTTGAAAAATTCTGATTTTGTTGTTTACCTGGTTTTGCACTGCGACCCCTTATTTACCTTTACTTTGAATGAGATGTGTGATTAAACTTCATTTGTAGTTCAGTACTTCCATGAATTATTCAAATATAATTGATTCGTAATGAATTTTTCAACTCAACAACCTGAATCAGATGATAGTCGCAAAATCGTACAAGTTTGCATTTTCTTGATAAACGATTCAAGAAGCAGGAGATTCCCAAAGCACTGGTAGCTTTGAAGATTGAGTTTTCATTGAACTGATTGAAGAATACTAATAGATTTTTCTAGAGATTGGATTTGGAGACAAAAATAACCTTCGTATCCATCACGCCTTTGGAGAATTTTATAAGAATAATGAGAATTTTGGGAATTTAGAGTTGCCATGCGAGATCTGATGGCCATCTAGCGAACTAAGCGACATGGCTGCCTATGGGATACACGTAGCACTGTTTAGGTGCGTGTTGCACTCAAATAACGCAATAATAATTAATTTTGTGCCAGATTTATCAGTTAGAAGCACATAAGACGTTTATGAAGTTATTATAAAATCTTAAAAATGGAATTCTCCTGGAACCATAGGAAGGGAAACCATACTCGCAAAAGCAATGTGCACTGTGTTGTCAATTGTGACTCCATAAAAAATATGAACACTAATTTGAGTTTCCATAAAGTACCAAAATTTAGCAGTGGTACTGTTACAGTGAAAAATCTTGTTGAAGAAAGCATTGTTGTTGATAAATGTTCCGAATGGTTAAAACAGCTAAAGATTCGTGATACTAATCATGATAATTAAATAACGAGGCTAATCTGCTTGTACGTAAGCACAGTGAAAATATGTTAATCCTATCTACCCTTTTGTAAGTCGTTCCGCACACGATTATAAAACCAGAATTTATCGCTCTTTCACCTTCGATCAGCTTTCTGGAAGACGGCGTTGCAACATCATACTCACACAATGTTTTTAGAGAGTGGCAACATCTTTATCACATTGAAATGATACTTCACATGAATAAACGTGTTAAAACTAATGCTAATCATATTCATGCCGAATCCCATAGGCAGCCATGTTTGTTTTTATACAGCAGCGACTCTTTGCCCGCGGTGGATGTTTTCTTTGCCAATAGGTTACCCCCTATCCTGCTACAGTTTATGACGAAAAGCTTCATCAAAAATTGAATAAGATGCTCGAAAATTCGAAAAATTGGGAAAGCAATCACTAATGAACTACATTGTTCCTTACATAAGCGTACTCAAACTTCAAACTTTTGTGATATTTAACATAGCCCAGGAATCGTTCAAGCTCGGAGATTCCAAATATTGAATTTTCATATTGCTATTTCAAAGGTTCACAGAAAATTTACTTTATTTTTTTCGCTAGCTCAAAGGGGAGAATCTTTCGCTAAAAATGTTGAGGACAGCTGGGGTCTTGAAGCAAGGACTTTTCATTCACTGGTAGGCATTTGCACACCTGCTAGTTGGAATTCAAGCCTTCGGGTTGAGTCCGAGGCAAGTCCTTGTCATACGCGGGCTCGACATATTCGAGGCCTTGGGTTGGAGCAGCCTTAATCCTTTGCCATGTAAGGCCTTAAGTGTTCTTGCTCTGCTCTCTTCGAAATTGTCCTTTCCCTTTGTCATCCTGAACGATATTATTTTTGAAGTTCCAGACCCCAGGTCCCAGCTCTTTACCCACTTTCTCTCGACGCAACAATTCTAAAACCTCACCTACTTAGTTCAGCATGAGCTTGCATGAAGAAGTATCCTTGAAAGCTAGATAAAATACTCAAAGGAGGGTTACTTCTGGAAACGTGCTTTTTGCCTAACGTTCGAGAACGTTTCGTTGGTTTTTATTATTCAAAACTGTCTGTAACTATTGAAGCGTTCAGCTGAACGAACGTCTGACGCGGACCCGATGTCCTGTCACCATTTTGGAGCAGCCTGAAACGTGCAATTTTCTCGATCATGTGTTGCGGTATAAAGTGCATGATACATGTGAATATACAGGTTAGTACTACTTGCGTAGATACGTGGAGAAAACATGACGGTTATTGTAAACTTACGTTCAGCTTGCACACTTTCTCCTTTCCTTGACTGTTTAAGAGAGTTCTGAAAATTGAAGCTTATGGGAAACGAATTATGAGGCGAAATAACAATAAAAAACTGTACTTTTTCGCGAAACTACGAACACTGAATTGGAGCAGAAACCATAGCCATACAGAAGCTTCTGAGGTATCAAGCCTAGTTGCGTACAAATACTAAATGTGCATGTGCGACACGCTACCTTGAACTGAAAATGTGCGTGTATGTAAAACTTGAACCTAAAGCAGTATAGGTAAGGGTTGGATCACTTGGCACTGACTGACGAAAAATGACACCAATATTACGTCATGCGACTAAGCTGATACTCATATGTATAAGGTTATATGTCGAATCCTGAATATTCTGCCTGACTTGATGTATGCCCTGATGACGACGACAAATTTGACAGCACTAAGCCTCTTGCACTATATAAATGTCGCCTATTGTCACCTGGGGTATTGCGAGCACGTTGGCAGCATCCCGAAAATACATTCTGCGCATTCGTGATGAGAGGTTGCTATTGAAGCTAAACTGGGATCTGATGCAAAAATTTTCGCTGGTTAGGATCCAGTTGAGGATTTAGGGAAAAGAGTGGGCCCTTTTCCTTAAATCCTCAACTGGATCCTAACCAGCAAAAATTTTTGCATCAGGTAGCAATTTCTCATTCAAACTAGCTGGTTAGTTTGAACCTATAGAGGTTTCCTGTAGCGGGGTGAGGGGGGGGGGTCACCTCTCTGCTTGGGAGGGGCCCAGGCGCCAATGTCCATTTCGCCTCACTTTAAATTCGCCACTGGTAAGATCTAACCAAATTTAGTTTGCTGAACTGATGTCGGCGTATCTGCTGCAGATGAACTCTGCCTTCCTTACAAGGGGATTGTAGCTTCTTCGACAAGCTGTTAAAGACGGTATTATTTCCTGAGAACAGATAAGTAATTCACGGCTCGAATCTCATGCTTTTATCTAGTTAACGACGTCACGCAGGCAAGGGTGTGTAAATGATTGTCGTCAATGTTGAGCCTAAAAGTGGTTCCATCCAAGTGCTGTAAGGATAGCATTGCTGTTAGAAATAGGAAAGGGCTGCTATCGCATTTTGCATTGCTCCAGATTATTGATGCGACAAATCATGAAGTATTCATTGATGCAACCTTGCACACTCATGGAACCGTTTTTTTTATAAAGCTAAGATGCGATGGCAGGCTTAGCAATTGAAGCAAAGCTAATCAGATCTGATAAACTCTCAGCATTGATCTTGAAGTCTTTTTGAATTCCTAACACTAGAACAAGTTGGAATTGTGGAACTTTTAACCTGTAGATTTTTATGGCTCTTAGGACTGTAAATCATTTGAGAGATTAGACAGAATAGATGAGGTATAAATAACCAGACACTCACTGACCAATCATGACTTCAAAGTGATATCATACCACAACACTAATACCTATGGGTTTGGGAATTACCGTCGGATGTCTAACACTCACTCATTTGTTCTTACACTGAAAAAATGGTGACTTCCCCAAACCACCATTCTGTGAATGTTTGATTATGGTTATTTCCAAACAAAAAATATCATGAAGGCTTCGAAAAACGGGCTATGGATGATTTTCGATATTTGTACGACTCTGCGACTCAGCTTGTTTACCTAGTTCAATGGGGTAAATTCTTCAACTAATATAAAAAAAGTTTCAAAATATTGGGTTTCACATTCTTGAAGATATAAATTTCCATACCCTATTCTTGTTTTTGTTATGTTATATATGAATTCTGAGTCAATGCTAAGATGATATTTTACATTACCTAGAAGTACCAGGAATATTCCCATAAACGTTGATGAAAATATCAATAATATTCTTCTTCCAACTTTTTCTACCAGGACTGTTGCCATCAACGACGCAATTATTTGTACTCCGCCGACGATAAGAGTTTCTTCACTCACGTCAAAGTTCCCGGAAAGTTTTCCAATTTCAAGCACCATGTATGCACAGGAAATTGTTAAGTTTACTAGACTCATCTGTTGCGTGAACATCACACCAAAGCATGCGAGAAATGAGTCCCAAACCTTCGTATTTTTCAGAATTTTAGAGGAAAACTGAAATGGATGCAATAAAAATTAAAACCCTTGAATGTATATAAATATAACAATAAAACAGCATCGCGCACAGGAGATGAACATTGTATGAAGGATATGGAGCAGACCACACCCTCAAATAAGGATGATTATTTTGAACAACTTCTAGAAAAAATTTTCTAGTTAACATAATTGGGTTGATAACACTAAACAGCTTGTTTATTAGTCTTACCAAATATTTCGATTGTTTAGACAAAAAATTGACTTACTGAATGCAGATACCATTGACCTTCCTTGGTATTGTGTCTTGAGCTATTTCATTTCCGTAACCTATTAGATAACCAGTATATGCAATCTAAAATCGGATTGCACACATGAGTCAATGAACCCTCAGTACTAGAGGTTTCAGGTACATTGAAATGTTCTGCATACCGCATGAGGCCGAAACTTTTTCGGAAAAGTTTTTTGCAACATTTTTGCGAAACGAACAAGCCACTCGTGTAGGCTGAGGTGATCTGTGTACTGGTATATCCGTTGCAATTAATTAAAGTATTTGGTTAGATGAAACAAATTATTTTTCTGCATCAAACGAATCATTTTCTTGTGAATAATATTCCCGGCTGAACAAGTTGACTTGGTTAGTTTGACTTAACACACTCAAATGGATTATTACTATTTTGAATTAACAGAATGAACGCATAGTGTTTTTCAAAAAGAATAGAGCGGTTAGTCGCGCTGACAATGTTTCTTGGCTTCAACAAACGGACCAGGTTAAACAAACTGTTTTGTTGAATGAGCTCAATTTTTTTCTAAAGTGATATTTCAAAGCGACTTTAACTCCATTACCTTACATACTATGCCCTGTCCTTTAATTCAACAATAATGGATGCACGAATGAAAATTGCTTATGAACATCAAATGTATATTGCTACATCTACTTAGAGAAAAGTTTCATGCCTTTCGTTTGTGAATGATAGATAGGCTTCGGAGCTCCTCCATCTCATTGTCCAATTCGTGAGATCTGCCCTTGTACCATTCAAATGACCTTTTAGCTCTATTCATATCATTGTTGCATAGGTGATATAGAGGACTTTCGTGGATAAGATTTACCAAGGCAATTGGAGCAGAGGAAATGGCACAGATCAGGGTATACTGCCAAAGAGTAATGTACTCATTCATCGCATAAGCAATGATGTAAGCATACATGACACCACAATTTACTAACAGGTGGAAGAATGTCAACAGACGATTGCGTATTTCTTTGTCGGTGATTTCTCCTATATACATTGGCGTAAGCACACAAAGTATCCCACTGCAAGTGCCGCAGATAAATCGACCAACCATCATCAATATAACCTTGATTAGAAAATAAATCATACAATTATCAGAGCATCGTGAATTTCCATTTTCCATAATTCTATAGCTTGATGTGTTTTCCTCATAGAATCTACTTTAGAAAATAATGCATAATTGGAAATCAGAAGTTCTCACAGGAAACTTATCACTTATGCAAAGGGCGTAGAATATCCGGATAGTGTAGGCAAAACATATCTTATCCCTCTCTGTACGATGAATTTCAGTTTTAAGAGCAAGTCGAAGTATACTTTGAATCTAGGGATAAGAGCAAATGTATTTTCTCATCGTGTAAGATAAAATACGCCCGCTTTTTTTATTGGTTCAAACGATAGTTTTCTGAACGCATGGTATCAAATCACGCATGTGATTTTGGACCACCTTGATGACGCGTCTTCTTGAACAAAGATCCAGTCACAGTACAATTCCCATGAATTTGACGGTTTACTTTTAGAAATTATCGTAAGCCTCCCAGGCACGAGGAGTAACCGTAGATTCATCTAACTGACTGGACCCAAAGTTGTATTTAACAACAATGTTGATTATTATTTTCATCATTTGATACATAAGCTATGGATTCCGAAAAATCCAATTACTGGAAATCACAGAAAAATTACTTTAGAAATTTCAAAGTTTTTATAGAAAATTGTACAGTACATTTCAAAAGTGAACGATCCTGCTGTAGTATCGTGAATGTTTTATATTTGCGTCAAGATCAACTTTTAATTTGAGTTTATCTAGGAGGGAAACACATTCTCATAGAAATTTTGAAAATAAAATGAATTTTCTCTATGCCAGGAGCCGGAACTGTTGGGATGGGAACAAATACATAAATAATCTTTGTTTTGAGAGGTTTAAACCCTTCGCATTTGATGATAAAAACAGTTGAAGGGATTTTCGATAAGTTACTACTCGAATTTGGATAACAGATAATTGAAACAAGTAGAGCTTCACGAGAACGAGACGAGACGAGAGTTTACTCAACTCTCGATCTCGAAGCAAATCACTCTATTCTCGAATCGAGACTTTTCTCTCCAGTATGTTATTTCTATTCGTCAGAAACTGATCTCGAGTTTATCACCCGGTGTATATTCATCAGCCACGGACTAAGTCAAGTGCCTGGTGAAGTCAAGATGTTAAAAATTTTAAAATATTGAAACAAAGTTCGAAATTTGTTGCGCAGATATTTTGGCAGGCACTCTATTGAGTTATTTGTGTGATGTAAAGTTTGTCTAGTTATGATGTTGTCATTACACAGCAGCAGAGTTTGTTGAAGATAACTTGCGTCACCTCTGGATG
>WSXT02000072.1:0-15197 GCA_011762715.2 Neuroterus valhalla
ATTATAATGAGTGGATGGATGATGCACAGGATAGAGACGCGTGGCGGTCTCGGGTAGATGAGGCAATGAACTTTCGATTTCCAAATGCTGATAAATAATAATAATTCCGCGAAGCGTCTCAGGTGGTATCACATGACACAGAGTTGAATTCTATTTTCTTTTGATAATTTTCTCCGGGAATTTTGTGCTGGAAATTGAATTGACTCAGGCGATTCCAGAACTGATTCTATTATTAAAATTGTTAATCATTTCAGGAGTCAGAGATTAGAAAAAAGAAAGAATCAGTTTGGGGAATAACAAATATGATTATTAACATAGTTCAGATTTTTCATCAGAGGAGGTACTTAGATTTGTGTAGAATTCAACCCTCCCCCCTGCCGTTTTTGTCAAATGTCCACGTTTAGAGACCCCCTGAATCTCAAAAATTTTGTTGTTACGAATGTGTATGTTTGTATGTATGCATGTATTTCTGGCTGTTAGCACAATAAATTTTGAAAAAACGAATCTATTTGATTGGCCTTTACTACACTCTTTCAATGTCATAAACTGAAGATTGTATTGTTTAGCCAGCTGTTTTGGATAGAAATTCAAAAAGATAGAGAATTTTGAAAATTTCCTAGACCATTTTTTTCATGATGTTTTTTGATGAAAACAAAATTGACACAGCGATGGAATTTTCAAAATTCAAAATTATAAACAAGAATGAGAATTTTCACCCCTACAAGATGATCTTTACAACTTTTTGAATTTTCGAGAAAAAATCTAAAATACCATTTTTCCAATACTGCGTGATTTGTTATTATTTAGAAAAATCTTTGTCATAGACAACTTCAAAATTTGCAGTCTACGCAATCACTGTATGTCAAATTCGCATTCAGCACATCAATCTACTTTGAACAAAATACATTTCTTTTCCATTCAGTTCCATTCGGGGCACTAACTACTCTTAAAAATGAAACAAGCACACTCTATAGGAAGAGTTATATTTGGAATGTTAATTTTCCCATACACCTTAGATATCTTCAGCTTATATGACCAAACATGACTTCGTCACATTCACAATATGTTCTGGTAAAAAAAGCTACCCTTGAAATCCTGAAAACTATTTTCCAGAACGGTATTTCTTGATTCAAATAGATGCTGACTCTTTTTTCAAACTCGCTCCAGAATGCTGAAATACTGGGACAGTTTCATCCAAATTATTCACATACCAAAATATACAAAACTGCTCGGAACACTCCATTTTTAATCTTTTCAGCTTTACTCTGATTTTTACATGTTCTATTTATGTATTTTTCCAAATCTAGAATAAATATCAGTTTTCCTCTTGTCCCAGTTGTAAAATATCGGTCTAATAAAGGAAATCCATACATCCTTATAACAGAGTCTTCATCCTCCCTACTCTGTTTCGAATGAGAAAAAAAGATGTATGATAAGACACCCGTTTTTATATAAATAATTGCATTTGAATGCAATACCGAACATCTTTTATTTAATCCTCCGAATATTATTCTTCAGTTCTGTATTGTTGAAATTATTTGGGAGAATGAAAATTGTCATTCTTCTCCTCTTCTGCATGGTTCATCCTAACTTTACATGTAAGTGTGATATAATATTATAAATAATAGGTAATATTGCATGTTCTCACAATCCACACAAATTTACTCTCATTAAATCGATTTATTTACGCTAAGTTCAATAATAATTAATTTCTAGTAGATTTTATATCAATGCAGTCGATTTAAAAACAAAGCCTTTCTATTACGACAAATTTAAAGATGAATGTGTGTGAGTGTAAAAGAATCATGAATATGATATTCTTGACTTAATTCCATCTCGAAACCTATTTTAATACAGGGATATACTACTTCCAATCAAGATTTAAGGAACGAAACTCTGCAAATACAAAACTCTTATCTTATCTTATCTGGAAAAGTGAAGAGCTTTTGGAGCGGCTCCAAAAATTGCCGTTCCTTTTTTTTTCGACCGTCGCCTTCAAGGAAGTTTCAAGAAAATTGATTGTTTTTCCGGTCTATCGGTCCCAAAAGTTCCTTTTTTTCATTTTTGATATGCTTTTTTAATAATGAAGCAAAAACTACTCGTCCTATCAAAAAGTTTATTTTACCAAATTTGTAGATCTTTTTTTGGTGCACAATTTTAGTTCATTTATATTTTCCCGTACCTTATATGATTTGACCAAAAAAAAATCTTTCTATTATTCATAATTTTTATGCGACCAAAATTTGAATTTTCGATTTTTTTAGAAAGCTAGAAAAGTTGTAAGGATCATCCTGGAGGGTCAAACTATGCAAAGTGCCGGAAAATATAAATGAACTAAACTTCTGCACCAAAAAAGATCTACAAATTTTGTAAAATCAACTTTTTGATGGGACAAGTAGTTTTTGCTTTATTTATAAAAAACCATATAAAATAGGAAGTTTTGGATAATTGACACGAGGTTCGAAAAAATCAAATAGACGCAAGTTTTTTACCAGAGATCCAGGATAATATCTTTAAATGTGTTGTTAAATTCAATAGGATATGTAGTTTTCATTTCAATCAGGAAAAATAACTATAAAAATGAAATAATCAAATTTTTTGATAAATGACTAAAATGACTAATGACTAATTAAAAATTAAAAAATTGAATTTATAGAAAAAATACACAACATGCGAAAAGAAATTAGGCATTAAAACTTCTCAACCGCATTGGAGAAACTTTGATCGAGTGCGCAGCACGAGACACGCGATGAGAATGTATTCATCAAAGCCAGAGATCCTTTAACAAAAGATAATTCCCACTCATCAAATTAGCTGGTTAACAAACTTGCCCTGTCTTTTTGGTCTCTGAAAATGAGTGCCAAAGGGCAATCCGATGCGATTAGTCTTTTAAAAGTTATAGAGTATACAGACCGGCAGATTTTTCTTTATATGGGAGCAATACACCAAAAAACAACCAATTTCCTCGAAAACTCTTAGCTTCGTCAAATATTCATACGATATGAGTTAGCGTTGTGTAAACAACAAGGCCTCTTGAGATGTCGATAACATTGTCATTGACGTAATCTGTTATTTAAACAACTAGCTCTTGATTACTGAGAGACAATTTTTTCAATGTACGGAGAATTCATAAAATTATATTCTTTCCACAAATTTATATGCAATGATAAGGGTCCCCGGGAGTGAGAACCCTAAGTTTTATGTTCAAATGCCAGGTGACCATGTCATGATTGGAAATCTACATCATTTTGAAGACGAAGATGGTATCCATAACTGGATGACACTACCAAAATCAGAACAAAATTTCTCACCACAGCGCGTTTTTATGTGGATGCCTAATACCCTTCATAAGTATTCGAAAGCAAATCTTGATGAAACTCTCCAAAACAATAATGATGATAGTATTCAATTACACACCTTTTTTACAAAATCAAACAACGTTTTTTTAAGAGCACATCTTCAGCCCTTACTTGAGCGGGCCAGACTTCCTCCGACTCCCCACGCATATATTCGAATGCCATTCAACAAAAATAATTTATTCGGGACCGGTTTTACGTGTTGAGCAAAACGAAATGCCTACCTGGGTTCCCTAAGAAAACTGGAAAATAGGAACCAGTATACATATTGAAAATTCAAAATTTTCCGCATGGCATATCATTCCTAATTTTTCCATTTATATCTAGCAATACTTGTTAACAAAATGTATCTACTAATAGAAGATGAAGTAAAAATTTGGAACTGAAATCAGGAATGTAAGAAATTCAAGAACGAACTGCTAATAAATTGTATAAACTTAACCCTAACTTAACCCTACTCATACCTCTGATTGCATATACTTTAAGAGAAACCAAGGTAAGACAGTTTGGCCAGCGCCATAGTCAAGCGGTTTTTTTCCAATAAGTTTTAATTTTGTTTGGAGAAAAAATAATTCGCACGACTCATATCTACTTATCTGAAATAATAATTATCATCAGACAAATTCAAATTTTTTTTATGTTTCATAGTGTGTTGACCTAGTGCGAACATTTTTGGTGCTTCGCTTGATGTAAAAAAGAATCTTATTCTGCCTGTACTTTCTCAAGTCCTTTAACCTCCAAGAAGACAAGGTGATAATGTCAAGATAACAACACCTTAGTTGTAACCCTGTCGTTCAAATATATTTCAAAGACTCAAATCCTCAAGAACCTACATCGTTTCAATTGGATAACATAGTTAGTCGAGTACACTTCGTGAAGCGCATGGTAATTATTTTTCAGAGTTAATGCAACTCATCATATATTCACAGTATATGTTCGAATTTTCATATCTTATTTCGAATATTTATTGATATTATATAATCAATGCATATACGATAGGAGAAAGGTGTCTCTGGAGTAGGGGTGTCCAACGCAAGGTTGGCGCGCTTCTCCTTCCTTCCCCTTCTCTGAGCCCTTCATGGGGAATTCTCTCCTCGTTTTGCCACGGGCTTCGTCTGAATACACCTGACCAACAGGCTTTGGCAGTAGTGTATGATTGAGGACAAAAATCATAAACAATATTTTTATAACTTTCCTCGGATTATATATTACTTTCTTTAAATTCCTTCCGTTTTCATCAACAAACAAAAAATTTGCGCTGATGAGAAAGGAGTAACCACATAATATGTGTTTGTAAAATTTGTTCAAAACAAATATTATGATTATTAAACATATTATTCACATTTAGTTGATATTCATGCATGCAATTTTGATGATTTAGAGTATAGTCATGTTGTTTCCACTTCAATGAAAAATATTGGTTTGATGTTTCCTACTTTTTCCGTCTTTTTTATTGACACAGCAATTTGTTTAAACAAAAAATGGAAAATCGCCCACCTTTTGTTTATCAGAAATTTGATGCTGAGTATTTTCAAAAAAAGAAACTTGAAATCGGGTGAAAAGTACGACCACTACGCGAATTTGTCCGCGAAAATTCATTTCTGGACCACTGTGCGCCGATGACCCCTTTCCACATCGCGATCACCGCATCAATGCATCTAAGGTGGTAAGAGAGAGGATTGAAGAGTGACAGTTCTTTACACCGTTGCTCACGGGTCGGACACCTCTGCTCTAGAGATTTGTAAAGGTCTTATCTCGTATAGATGCTTATTTTCCAATTATTAAAAAAAAAGGCTTCCCAATTTGGAATTACGTAGGTGCGTTATCGTGAATAAAATAAAAACTCTTCATCTTATTGAAAAAAAGCCAACAATATATTTGTAGATTTTTTTAAGGTGAACAATTTTTGCAAATTTAATTTTTTTTTGTATCTCACATAGTTCTGCTAAAAAATAAAATTTCACATTTTGGGTATCTTTTTCACGATTAAAACCAAAATTATTACAGACATCTTCGTAAAAATCATTTTTCCTGAAACAGGGGGTCTCAAAACGTGGAGATTTCATCAAATCTGCGGGAGTCATTTTCTGCATAAAACATTCAGAATGAGAATGTAAAAAGTTTGAGCATTGAAAAGTGAAAACTTCCTTTGTGATGGGAAGAGTTCAAGATGAGATTGTAGAAACAAGACGAACTCTCCCTATCTTCTGAAAATTCATGATATATTGAATGGTAACTTAGGCTCCCTTAGCGATAACGTTCATCTAGCGAAAATCTCTACTTCTGGAATCTTTGTTCAAACATGGAGCATATGACGATACACTGTTTTATATGGCATAGTTTGCTCGTTATATCCCAGATCAGATATTGAAAAACAAGATAAGGCATACAAGCAGTAGAAATTATTCATATTGAGAAAAAAAAATTATTTTCGAAAAAGGAGAAAAATGTAGTAGAATATTAAGGACAGAACTAATTGTCGACGGCTTTTCCAAGAGCTGAAAATGTCTTTTTCCTGAATTAATTATCATGTGTCCATGAATTTCCATTTTTGCATGTTTTCTCCAACAAACTAAAGATGATTTTGAAAACTTATTGATTTGCAAATTTGAGACACATCCAAAAAAAAGTTTTTCTTCTTGGGGGGAAAAAACTAATGGAAGCACAAAAACTACTTGCTGCCTTAAATCTTGTGGGTTTTCTCAGGTCTGGAAAAAAGAATACTTGGCTCGGTTTACGTAATCTCAACACTCCACCTGTTTCGAACATGTGTTAAACAAAATGTCGTATGCATCGTGTTCCGACGTTGTATATACTACCAAATATTATTTATATATTTTCCTAATAACTGAAATACTTCCGTCGTTCAAGTTTGAGAATTTAACCATGTTTCGAATACTTGAGTAGGCTTCGCCTGAAAACCATAAAATTTCCTTTTCAAAACTGAGTAATAAAGATTCAGGAAGGAATAAATTTACACAAAGGGTAATGGGTTTCCAGTGAACCTTCCAAAGTAACCGCCTTCAACGTAGCCTTAGTGCAGCTTCTTGGGTTTGAAATTATTCTAAAATTTTCATCTTTCTCTTGACCATAGTGCGGCGTTGCCAAGACGAACCGGACGATCTCTATTGTAGCTCTGCGCACATTTTGTCACAAGTCCTTATATTTAATATTTTCGTTTTATTGTATGTTGAGATGTCCTTTTAATAAATGTATTTTAAGGCATTTCTAACTCTTATTGAGTTTACCCGAACTTTCTACCTTTTTTTGAACTCTATCAATGTCTCTGAACCTAAGACGTGCTACTTATTAGTGCATTCAAACATTGGTCCTTCGAGAAGCCGGATCTAGAATCCGTAGTACAATTGATAGCCGCGAGTGACGTGAAAAAACAATTCCGCGAGTTATCTGTGGTTTTAACCTGAACTTCTGTGAACTTTTGTGAACTCTTTGGAACTTTTGTGAACTCCTATGAACTTGTGTGAACTCTTATGAACTTCTGTGAACTATTGTGAACTTCTGTAAACTTATGTGAACTTCTGTGGACGTGAAAATCAAATGAATTTGATTTGAACTCTTTGGAACTGTGAGTGAACTGTATTTGAAGTGACTAAAGTGCGATTATGAGTATTGTGTTAGCGGACTCTAACAAATAACACAAAATAATCGACCACTTGATGACTTGTGAATTCGTGTACTTCAATGTACATAATGAGAACGTGAACATTTCAACTGCAATTTACGGATAAATGTTGCTGTTAGCTGATTTTCTGGACAACAAGCGCTTCGAGAATAACGGAGGAGCTGAACAACATCTCTTCGGTCGGTGAGTCTCCAAATCTCTATTCCTTCCCTTGAATTTTCCTTCTATTTCGTCCTGCATTTAGAAATATCACTGTAACAATGTCTATAGATTCGTGGAAAAAGAAACGTACGCCGCTTAAGGCTAAATTAACTAGATTCAAAAATCAGTTCGAGGCGTATAATAAAGCGTCGGGATTAGGTACATGGGCTCTTCAGCTCGCTAGATTTGAACCTGTGTATGATGAATTTGATCAAATACAACGAGAGATTGAAATGTTAATCATGCCAGAAAATGAGCATCAAGAAAGTCAGGAGCGTTCCGAATTTAAATAGTATCACGTGTTACAGAATTTATAGAACAAACTCGCTTAAGAAGCTTGATAGCCTCGACTTCTGACCGAGCAACTTTTGTATCTAGCGAACAACAATCTCAACCCTCTTCTATTACTGATCTCGTGAATCTCCTGTCAGCAAATGCTATGATTTCTAATCTTCCCAGTCTTAAATTGCCATTTTATGACGGTTCATATAAGGAGTCATCAGGTGTCTCAGATGCAAATTATACACTCGCATGGCAAGGGCTTTTGGATCGATATGAAGATTTAAGGTCTCTTGTACACTTTTATGTTGAAGCACTTTTTGAGTTATCTGCGATAACAAAAGTTACTTTCAGTGCTTTGAGACAGCTCATTGATGATGCGAACAATCATTTGCACGCATTGAAATCTTTAGGTGCAGAAACTGAGGGTTGGGATACGTTGGTTCTTCACTTGCTAAGCACGAAATTAGACTTCGCGACGAAACGAGAATGGGAGAAACGGCTGCTTTCGAAGCGTGAGAATGGTAATTTGATAGAACAAAAGGTTACTGTTAGAGATATGATTCCGTTTCTGGAAAATCATTGTAAATATTTGCACCGTGTTGCAACAGAAAAGCCAGAATTAGATAATATCAAAAATCAAAAGAATCCAAGCACAAATACGGGAAATTCTAAATCTTCTCAGCGACTCACTTCTCACGCGGTAACTAAGAAAGTATGCCCTCTCTGCCAAGAATCTTACACAATATACGCTTGTGAAAAATTCAAGGGCACTTCCCGTCGAATCTAGGATTAATGAAGTTAGAAAATTGCATTGTTGTTTTAATTGTTCAACTCCTGGGCATCGTAATCTTCAATGCTACGCCACTCCGTACAATAAGTGCCACAGGAAACACAATTCCCTACTTCATCTCGATAATAATTATAAGCCCAAAAAGAATCTGAACATGATTTAGTACAAGAACCCATCGCGAATCCAGAGCAAGCGAGCTCTGAACCAAAAAATACTGTTTGTGTCGCTAATATTAATGAAATCAATAATGAACATGTGACATTAGGAACTGCCATGATTTGGGTAAAAGGTAATCGTAGAAAGTTGCATGAATGCCGCGCCTTGATTGATTCTTGCTCGCAAGTTAATCTAATGACATACGAGCTTTGTCAGCGTCTCAATCTTCCTATGAAAAAATCAGAAACCGTTGTTTCAGGAGTTTTCAAATCGTCCCAAGGACCTAAATATTGTACAAATATTTCAATCTTTCCTAAATGTAATAATTTCTCGAAAGAACTTAATTGCTTAATTATATCGGAAATCACTGACAACATGCCGAATATTGTCATGCGTAGAGATGAATTTGAAATTCCGAAAGAATTATTTTTGGCTGATCCTTTACTTACCGAAACGCGACCCGTTGATTTGCTTATTGGTGAAGGGTTGTTCTGGAACCTCATATGTGTAACTGAAGGACAATGTAAGCTCCGCAGCGATCAGCCTATATTACAAAAAACAAAACTTGGATGGGTTGTTGCTAATCCTATGCAATTGCCCTCTCATAATTCTAGATCGGCATACAATTTAATAATAAATCAGCAGTTGAATGACCAAGTTTAACGATTCTGGGAAATCGAGAATCATTCTATAAAAAAGATGTCCCCTGAGCTCAATCCACTGGACGATCTTGAACAGCACTTTCTTTCAACAAACTGAACGAGATAAGGATGGACGATTCATCGTCACTATTCCGTTCAAGGAAGAGGTAGATGACCTTGGCGAGTCCTATACCAGGGCACACAAACGTCTCCTCGCTTTAGAGAGAAGATTGAGCAAGCAGCCTGAATTGAAAAAGGCGTACTCAGAATTTATAGATGATTACAAAAGTCAAGGACACATGGTTCTTATCCCGGATGAAGAAATCAGAACTGACAAGTTAGTCAATTACTTACCTCATCACGCTGTTGTGAAGGAAGGGAGTATGACGACGAAAGTACGAGGTGTCTACAATGCATCATTTCCAACTTCATCTGGGCTTTCTTTGAATCAAGTGCAGAGAGTTGGTCCCGTTGTGCAAAATGACTTGATTTCTATTGTATTGCGTTTTCGTCAACATCCTATCGTTATGTCTACTGACATTGCACAGATGTATCGACAAATTAAAATTAACAACAATCAACAAGATCTTCAGCGGATCCTCTGGAGAGAGGACTCATCTCTTCCTATCAGTCACTATCGCCTTACAACTGTCACGTATGGGCGTATGGGACCGCGTCGGCACTGTACTTAGCCACACGAGCCTTGCGACAAGTTGGTATTCAACGGCACGATTCACACGACATCAGAACGAATGATCCAATCCGATAAGGATCCTAAGACTTTAGGATTAATCTGGAAACCAGAAGCGGATAAGCTTTAATATTTGGTCAAGAAACAGGTAAACAAAAAGATAACGAAACGAAGTATTTTATCCACGACCTCGAAAATCTTCGATCCCTTTGGCTTAGTGGGTCCAGTTATTATACGTGCGAAAATTATTCTTCAAAAACTTTGGGAACTGAAACTCGATTGGGACGAGGCTCTTTTCCAAGACATACAAACTCTCTGGACTGAGTTTAGCAGTTCTCTGTACTTAGATTTGTTTTATGCAAAAACCCACCCTCCTTTGAATTACACGGGTTTTGTGATGCTTTCGGAGCTGCCTATGGTGCATGCATCTATATCAGGTCAATTCATGAATCAGGTCAGATTACCATCAGATTATTATGTGCTAAATCAAGAGTAGCACCATTGAAGAAAATCTCTGTTCTTTGTCTTGAGCTTCAGGCTGCATTGCTTCTCTCCCAATTAACGGAGACAGTAACTTCCGCACTGGACCTCGAATTCGGAAAAAAATATTTTTGGTCTGATTCTACAATCACCCCGTGTTGGATTAAATCAACGCCTAGTCGCTGGAAAACATTTGTGGCCAATCGAACGAGTGAAATCCAAAAACTGACGGGCAGTAATTGGAACCACGTCATTTCTGAAGAGAATCCAGCAGACCTCATCTCTCGTGGAACCAAACCGGAAAATCAACGAGATCACAATCTTTGGTGGAATGGACCACACTGGTTATCGCAGCCCAAGGAAAACTGCCCCCCCCCCCCCCACCAAAATGCAAATCACGTCGAAAATGAAATTGTATTTGAAGAGCGAAAGAGCGAGCATGTGTTGATTGTAACGTCGACGAATGATTTTGATTTACTTGAGCGTTACTCATCTCTTAACAAACTTGTGAGAATTACTGCGTATTGTTTACGATTTATTGAACAGTTAAGAAAAAATGTAAAACGTCGAATTGTTAATGACAAAAAAGCGAAACGTTCTATTGTTGTAGAATGTTCAAGTGCGACAGAACGATTGAGGGCGATGAATTGTCTCTTGAAATTTGCTCAGGCACGAGATTTCACATGTAAACTTAAGGACATTACCGAGTCTAAGCAAGTTCCAAGTAAGAGCAAACTCAGTACGTTGAATCCATTCATTAACCGTGCGGGATTACTCAGAGTGGGCGGTCGCCTTATAAATTTGCCTATAGCCTACGAACAAAAACATCCTGTCATTTTAGCGCCAGGTAATCTGCTTACTCTACTCATCATTGCTCCCGAACACGTTCAATTATTACGGGGGGAAAAAACTAATGGAAGCACAAAAACTACTTGCTGCCTTAAATCTTGTGGTTTTTTTCAGGTCTGGAAAAAAAAATACTTGGCTCGGTTCACGTACTCAATATACCATATTTTATTTTAAAAAATGTATGTTTTCCCATGCAAGTATGCTGTCGAAGACAAGTTTTTCTCAAAACTCAAATAAATTTTCAGTCGTATTCAAAACTTTGTCTGGAGTTATAGTTTGTTGTTTCTAATAAAATCTCGTTTTGGGATTATCATGAAGCAAGTTGGTCATTCCGGCTTAGTAGTCTTCTGATGCTTCACATTTCTCCACGAGTCCATCAATAAAGCATCACATCAGCAAAAAGACGTTATGTGCTGTATCCTGTGGGAACTCTAAAATTGGTCCACTGATGTAACAAAAACCATGTCTCAATCAATAACATAATACATTCCTATTTTGCGAGTTTGTTCTCTTCAAACACGTACCCTCAAATCACCAAATCGTCATCAGCATATTGATCTCTCGTGTAAGAGTGTGTATTGAAGGAGCATTGTAATAAATTTCGTTAGTAGAAATTGAATCATCAAGCGGTAAATAAGTGTGTACCTACTAGGATTATAATATTTCAGCTTTTTGATGATAAGATGATAACAAAATCACAAGCTTATTTTACTAAAGTCGATTTGAGAAAATGTGACTAGCCTAAGTTGAGCCCTGATGAGAATGAAAGAACAAAGATGTTTCGAGCGGGAAGTGTTCGAATCCTAATATTGTGGACCTTTATACTAAAATGTTTCCAATTCTACCAAAAGTCTAATATTGAATTTGTAGTTTGAGATATCGTCTTCTTATTTTGGAAAATTTCATTATTCTGACATAAATTATTTTCAAGCGTTAAAGATGCAAATGATCTATGAAGAATTCATTCCTTTTTTGTTTCCTTTAATAATTTGCTTTCAATGCCATTTCTCTCGGTTTTAAATTCGATTCATTATTTAAAAATTGATAATTACAGGTCAAAGATTCAGTGTTTGGTTCAAATTTATTTTCTCCTCAGCTGCAATCTTAATTCGTGAAAAATTCAGCTCTTTTATTGAAAATACAATTATTCGTTTAAAAAGAATCAGTTCCGTTCAAAGTTAAAGGATTGGATTGAAATTAAGCTCATTTATCTTTATTGGCAATATTTCCGGACTGGAAGATCAACTTCTTTGTAGAACATCCAATAATAAGGGTAAAATTGTATCCCTAGAAAGGGATCAAGAAAATTTTTTCTTCATATCCTAAAACCTTGTATAATTTTCTGCTTAGAGTGTAAAGGGTTCGATTCAGGGCCAGCTCATTTTGAAAGTTCTTTCTCATTTTCTGCTCAAATTGAACTTTCGATAACTTTCGATTTTTGATTACGTTCTTAGTCTCTCTTGTGAAATCATAAACATGTAGGTGAGATTCTTTTAGCATGCTCAACTCAAATTATGCTTTTGGAAAAAAATTAGGCAATAATGAAGTTAATAGTTCCGTTGTGACGCAAAACATGAATAGAAAAATGAGCTTCGTCAGCATGAACGTTCGATTAACAAAATTTGGTCTTCTGAATCCCTCGTTCAAACTGTGAGAAAATGACGATATACTTTTCGATATGACGTAGTTTGTTCGTTCAATGACATTCAAGTTATTGAAAAACGAGGAAGAGTGTAGAAATAGATAAAAGAATTAGCGACAGCTCTTCCAAAGCTGTAAATGTATTTTTCTACAAATCATCATTAGGTGTACGTGAATTTTTAACTGAACATATTTTTTCACGAAGAATAGGAAATTATCTCAAAAATTCATTATTTCGCAAATCCTAGGTACATCCAGAACTTTTTGTTGGTCGGAAGAAAAACTATTAAATACTCAGTCTGTCTAAAAAGCACCACGTAGGCGATAATTGGTATATGCAGCGAACTATGGGAAGCCTCCAATTTTTCCAAACAAATTTTGAGAAACATCAATTTTGAGGCTTTTATCGTCAAGTGATTGCGATATAAAATTGCATAAGATGCATTCATCAGAAGGAATTTTTTCTAACAATAATGAGGCAAGGCAGAACCGATAACGCATAAGAATTATTCTATATTTCCATTTCCATTAGAAAAGTCTCAGGATGACTAAGGAAAAATTGCATGAATATCTTATAACTTCTTTATTCATACAAAGGGAGTCTGAGATATGTTCATGACTTGGTTATATCTAACACTGGTGCAAAATTATTGAGTTGAGTTCACAAACGAATGAATATTGACTCTTTCCTCAAACGTACCTTGTGATGCAAAAACACCGAAATAGTTTTATTTAAATTATAAGTATGTCCAAAAAGCAGAGGAAGCTCGCAAATCTCAATTCTTATATTTGTCAAGTTTTCCTGGATTGTGTAATCATCAATTTTTTTTCATTTTCTAGATCTCCAACTTTTTACAAATAGAATGAAACTTAAGAGCGGATTTTTAAATTTATTGTTGATTCATGATATTATTCAATTTGTTTTATTTGATTGTATTGACTTTTTTAATTTCGCAAAAGATACGTAATTGTTTTGAGCGAATGTATGAAGGATGGTTTTGTCAATATAAGGTGAATAATTTCGAAGGTCCAATTTTACAAAGATCGAGTTGGTATGGAAAACTCCTATATCTTTAATAAAGAGTCCCGATTATCCCTACTCTGTTTCAAATAACAAATCAAGATGTGTGATAAGATACCCGTTTGTATATAAGTGGATACTTTTGAAAAAATTACCAGTCATATTTGGCCTAATTTTTCGAATATCATTATTCGGTTCTGTATTGTTGTCACTAACTGGAAGAATGAAGGTTGTCACTCTGATTCTCATGTGCATGGCTTATCTTAGCTTAACATGTAAGTCTGATATTCTATTACGTTACATTTGAGGATTGATGAGTTCAAGTGTAGTAGAAGTCAAGATCTGAAAACTTGACATGATGAAGAGATTTCTTCCCTAGATTCAGATCCGAGAAAAAAAACCCGGTCCTGATTTCAGAAAAGCCTACATACGTTTTTTTTCATTTTTTTATAGTCCCTGCATAACTTTTGTTGAAAATATTCAATTACAGCATAAGTTTATGTTTCAAGATGTTAGTAACATTATCCTCCACATAACAGATGTTTTCAAGTTTACGAAAAATTAAACTATTTTTTTTTTACCTAATTAGGTGCAATGTTAGGCAGGAGAAGAATGAATATACCAGAAGCTTTCGTACAAATGCCAGGTGACCATGTTGTGTCTGGGACTCTTCATCATTTCAAGGACGAAGATGGGATACCTAGCTGGATGAGATTACCAGGAACAGTACGATATGTTTCGGAACAGCGCGTTTATATGTCCATGCCCGGTAACCATATAAATCATTCGAAAGCGAATCTCGATTTCACAGTGCATAACAACGATGATGATAATGTTAAAGGATACACCTTTTATGCAAAAGCAAACAACGCTGTTTTGAAAGCACATCTTACGAAATCGCCTGAACGATTCACGATGCCTTCGGTGCCTTACACATTTGTGCGAATGCCAACGGACGACAAAATTTATTGGGGAGAGCTTGAGAACGTTGCGGAGAACGATATTCCTGCCTGGATCCCTTGAGGAAACTGGATATTGGAAACCACCATACATATTCATAATTTTTAATTTACCATACAGCATCTACATATTGTCGCATATCGTCCCTAATTTTTTTTTATTAGGACATCATTTATTCACAAAATCCATCAGCTTCGATGGAGATTGGAAAAGTATCAGAAACAAAATTACATTACGCTATGCAAAACAATGCGCTCCCAGAGGATCTCTAGGAATCCCCGTTGCATCTCCTATTGCCTTATTCCCACTCACACAAATGAAGATTGAAGAATATCAAATAACTACTGAAAAAAAATACAAATGCGCTGTTGATTGGAATAGATACCTATGCCAAATAAAACAATAAACTAAAAAAAAAACGATACTCGTAAATTCAGAGAGGCAGTTTTCCGATATTCATTATATTTGTACACATTACACACGAAC